>CAUZXS010000288.1:17500-168965 GCA_963585895.1 Sepioteuthis lessoniana | reverse complement strand
CCTCCTCCTTCTTCTTCTTCTTCTTCTTCTTCTCCCCCTTCGGCTCTGCCTTGGTGCTCACTGTCACGGTGACCGACACTGTCATTGTTGTTGTGGTTGTTGTTTATGTTGTTGTTGTTGTTCGGGGGCGCCTTGTTTCTGTATTTGGTCGACGCTGGCACCAGCACCTGACTACCCGTGCCTGGCGCTTCGTCGTTTTGCTGGGGGACCTTGTTCGGCCCAGATCTCTCCAGCATAGCTTTAAATGGACATCCACCTCCATCCGTCTCTTGGAGTATAATCGAATATAACGAAACGGGTGGTAAGACAAAGCAAGAATACAGAACGAGACAGTTAGTAAGAATGCGATCGTCAGCCGAGTAAAATATGGTTGACAGCAACAACAACAACAACACCAATAATAATAATAATAATAATGATATATTTCTTATGTAGCAGATACTAAGTAAAACGACTAGACACATAACATTATTGTACTAAAGGATTTGTTTAAACTAAGAAGAATTAGGTAGAAAAAATATTTGAGTATGTTTTCAAACTGTTTCGTGTTGTGATTAATCGAAACGAGATTATTAGCTTAACAACTTAAATTCTTTGGAATGTATCTGTTATTATTTGGACTATTTTCATTTTCTCTCTCAGTAGGTAACATTATGAAATAAAGCAATATACATTTAAGTTTAAGTATGCGAATATACATACGAGTATATTACTCTTATTTACCTCACTGTTGTATATATCGAAGTTTTTTTTAACGTGTAAGGACATGATTTCATCCTTTGTATATATATGTATGTGAGTGTGAGTGTTTGTGTGTGTGTGTGTTTGTGTGTGTGTGTATATATATATATATGTGTGTGGTAATAGGAAAAAACGTTACAACTCGCAAAAATAACAAAGTATTATCCATTACATCTTGAAAATCTTTAGTATGAAGTTTTTTTTTTACTAGTAGTCCATGTTGATCAGCCTGTATCACTGCTGTTGGTGTTTATATACTGGTAGAAACATTCCGTTATTTTACCTCACTCGTGTCTGTTTTTTGCACATCGCTTGGTTGCGTCCCATGTCTTCATGGTTCTTATTTCGATTTTTCTCTATGTTTTTCTGAATCCATAAAAAGGCATGTGTCGTTATTTCCCTACATCGCATCACAATCAATAACGAATATTACTTGTTTTTCTTTTGACGTTTCGTTTATCATCATTTTTTTTTTGTTGTTTTTATTTTTATTTTCCTTCGGCAAAAATTTCACATCTTTTCCCAGCTTCTTAAGTATGTGTGTCTTAAAATATTATTGCTAGACAAGCCTTCTTTGCTGAGAACACACGTTCACACATACTCACACCGCACCAGTGCATACGCACACGCACACATTGAGAGAAACAGACATAGTTACGCAGTTCAATTCTTTTTCCTCGGCCGCTTCCTTTCGATTATTTTATAATTTTCGTATAACTAACTTTTGTGTGTGTGAGTATTTGTGTGTGTGTGTGTGTGTGTGTGTGTGTGTGTCCATTAAGTACTGCAGGACATTGTTAGTAACGCGAATCTTCTGTTTTGTGGGACGCAGACTATCAGAATCAACGGTCTTTATTTTAATGTAAGTAAATCACATTGGAGTTTCGAAAACGTCGTAGAGGTTTACTTAAAAAACAACAACAACAAACAAACAAAAAAGCAAACAAAAAACAAAACAAAACAAAACAAAACAAAAAACAACAGAAAATAAACTAACAATTATTTAGTTAAATAGAAATAGCTGGAATTTTTGAGACACGTTCGAGAAGAGAGAAAAGTTTGTAAGTAAAATGAACGGTCGTGTTTTGTTTACAAAATGGTAAATAATTCTAGTTTTTATTTAAAGATTTTGTTGCTGTAGTGACTATTATCATTATCATTATTATTGTTGTTGTTTTTTTTTGTATTTTTTTTTAGTATTTGACTCTGACTTATGCGTGCAATATTTGTGTTGATATTGGCATATCTACTAATTGTACGCACATGTTTTTGTTTACAACTTGTTGAAATTTAATGTTAGTTTTTTGTCTTTCTTTAAATTTTACATTTTAAGGTGGAAATAAGTTATAACTGTCGACATTTTCTAATCTTTGATGCCTTTTCTTTTGATCTTTCACACACAATGGCACATTTACACTTTTTATTTTAGGTGGATGGAATTTGTTTTTGTTTGAATTTATTTGTTTCTGATTAGTAACAAGCGAACAAAAAATAATTTTGATTATATATAAAGTAAAGCATTTTTAAAGAACTTTCTCAAACGTTTAAGGATTAAGAAAGAATGAATATTTTTATTTGTATTTTAAAATAATAATGTTAGAAATAAAAATAATGAATTTGCCCACAGTCCAAACCCAAAACTCTTACGTCAACCTAATTAGTAAGAGATCAAACGTAACTTAACAAAATGATCACTCACAGACACATAGTGTATTGAGAGAACGTAAATTCTAATATCTACACACGTTTTCCTCTCTTTTCAAGGAAATACTTTTACTGATGAAGCGCAGACATTTTGTTTTTCGAAATTAAGGGAAATAAATAAATAAATAAATAAATAAGTGCAAACAAACAAAAGAAAAAAATTCTTCTCTATATATGTCCGCTTCTGTTTGTGTGTGTGTGTGTGTGTGTGTGTATGTGTGTATGTGTTGTGTCTTCTTGTGTGTGTTTCCTTTTTCTTTTTTTCTTACAGACAAAAACGAAAATAAGTTCTTCCCGATTGTTAGCAAATAACAATATTATCCAATAAAATATCAAAAATATTGCAAGTCAACTTTTGTTTCAACACGTGTGTGTTGTGCAAGTCTTTAAACGAAAACTCCGCTTGAAGAGGTAGTTGCGGGGGCATCTGAACATTATTAGCATTAGTAGTGGTAGTAGTAGTAGTAGTAGTTCTATCAATAGAACAGTCGTGTTTCTTGTTCTTAGAGATGTATTAGAAGTACTAGCAGTACGTTAGAGTCAACGGGATTAGTTGTTTTGACTTTCATTCAGAGTTTTTTTTTGTTCCTGTTGTCGTTATATATATGTCCAGGTCGAAAGTAAATGTGGCCAGATTTCTTTTGTATTTTCGATGTTTAAAATAGTAATCAATGATTAATTAAGATTTTCTTTTAATTGCGATGACAGATATAATAAAAAGCGATCAATGTCCCAGCGAATTCGTGGCGGTATTTTTCATTTTTTTTAAAGAAGTGATGGTGGTGGAGGCTGGCCGAGTTGATAAGTATTAAAAAACTCCATGTTGTAATAGTTGTAGCAACAGAGGCGCCATATGATGCACTTTCATGTTGTTGTTACCTTGGTGTTGGTGGTAATAGAAGCAGTACTAGAGATGGAGAAAAGAGTTAAGGAAAAAGAGCGAAAGAAAGAAAGACAAAGGCGACAAAGGAGGAGAAAGGAGAAGGAGAAGGAGGAGTAATGGTTAGCTTGCTGGAGGGAGGAACCAATACATACGTATCATCTTCTCTATCCTCACCTAACCAGTAATGAATACAATCAGGGTAGGCAAAGCTTAGTGCGCAGTTGTGCGTATGTATGTATGTATGTAGGGGGGAATGTGCGTGTGTCTGTGTGTTTATGTGTCTGTGTGTTCGACCCGTCGATGTTTGGAGTCTAACAGATGGATAAGAAAGAAAATGGGGGTGTCGTGAAAATGTTTTTTTTTTCAAAGAGTTGAGAAGAATACAGATAAAGAGAAAGAAAAAATGGCTGATTTCTTATTAAGATGCTTTAGAGAGTAAACAAGGGCAGTATTCCCTTGCAATCATTTAGATAAAATCATGACTTATGAGAACTGAATTACTTATTTAAAAAAAGAAATAGGTATGACCACTCACTTGTAAAATAACTGATATCCTTTAACAAAAAATACCCTTCTCCTCAACCCCCCAAGTGTTTAATCACATATGATGCCCGTCCAATCAGTGGAGCTTAAGAAAAAAGAACACTGACTGTACCCCTTCAAAAAGGTAAGACACCTCTCCAAAAATGGGGGGGGGGGGCTAGGCGTGACACTACACGGCATCTGATATTGAGGTTCCAGTTTTGGATATCAAGGGCATGATATCTTTGTCATAATTCCCTGGCCCATTGTCACCCGGAGTGATAGTAACTTTTAGTGTCTAATAAATAAATAATAATAAATATGTTTAAAAATTATTTGTATTCTATTGAACCATGTACCGGACATTGGTATGATGATTAGAGTGTTGGGCAATGGCCCACGAGACCTAGGTTCAATCCCAGGTCGAGTCATACCAAAGACTCAAAAAATGGTACTTGATGCCTCCTTGCTTAACACTCAGCATTATAAGGTTCGGATCAAGAGTAAAGTGAAGCAATCCAGGTAAAGGAGTAGCGGCCTCCCCTACAGTTGTAGCTATCGATTAAGGAGCCTTCGGGTTACTGTCGACTACGGTCGCCAACTTCACTTTATTGAACCATGTGCAACCCCCCCCTAAAAAAACGAGAAAGAAACACCTACGTAGAGAATATAAATATGAACGTACAATGAACACAATTCCTTACCCTCTTGGCATAAATGATTCTAAAAGGGTTGACATACTGTTAGATTCAATCAATCAATCAGTTAACATGTGATGTTTTCATATATTTTTCAAAAGATGAACCGAAGCAAAGTATGATGTAAAAGTATTTTCTTATTTTATGTAGAAGCAAAATTCTGATGAAATTTGTATTTATATTTGTCAAAAAATTAACTGGAACATTTTAGTGTCAATTACACTTGTATTTTGAAAATTTCATTAAAAAATCGACTAATCAAGTTAATTTAAAAAAAAAACTATTATGGATTTTTATTCATTTTTCAAAACTATTTGTATTAGATAAGAATAACGTTGAATTATTTGTATTAAGAACAATTACTTGAATTTAAAATTGTTTACTAAGGATTATAATTAGTTATAATTAGTTACTTGAAACCATAAATCCGTTTGATTTTGTTTTATGTCTTAACAACCATTGTAGCATACCCATGATACGGATATGTAAAACGTACATAGAATGTTCATAACATATATATACATAGAACATAGGAATCCCGAAACACAAAAACACCTACGACTTCTTAGTTCAGGTACGAAACTTTTTATTACCTTTGAGTTTAAAGGCTTTTCGACATTAGGAGAGAGATACACATTCTTTCTATACTGACTTTTCCATCTGCCCCCAAAACCACGTGCACACCCGCCACAAGGCCTCGGCGAGCGAGCGAAAGTCAATCTTCTTCCTCCGAGGCAGAACTCAACTCTCCCTTTTCTCAAATCTCGGCCCACGCTTCCGGTGCGTGACGTCACTCACATCTCTGGTCACATCCCCTATCTGGGATTTTTATTGTGATATCTCTGAATGACACGTCCACTCCGCGCGACCGTGAACACCTGCGCTCATGTTTGCACCAAACTAACCTATGCACTGAGCCGAAAGGTTCTCAGCCTAACTAAACCCAAAGGCAAGATATATAAAACGAAATCCCTGGACCATTATACTACACCATTGCAGATAATTTAATAGCAATTTCTTTTCATACATATATATTAAGTGTATGATTTCTAAAAAAAAATTGCTGATAAATTTAAAAAAAATAAGCCCGTGCTCATTCTTTGCACACTGTTAAATGGTTTCACTTACTTCTATCTAATACGAATTCAGTTAAATGTAAAAACAGTTCTATTTTAAACAATTCAGTTTAGCATGTCAACAAAGTTGAATGGGCCCAAGTATTGCTATGCATCACAAATAATTTAAACATCAGTAATTTTACACACAGTTACATGATCAAGCACTTCTATTTCAAACAATTTAGTTTATCATAAGTACTGTTTTTGTTTACACACAATTAAATGTAAAATCAGTTCTACCCCAAACAAGTCGGTTTAGCATAAGTACGGTTTAAGTGTCAAACAGTTTTATTTTATCCATAGATAGGACCCTATCAGGTGCAAGCACTCAGGGCCAGAGTGGGCGTGGAATCCATGGTTATGAAGGGGTACTCCACATTCCCCAAAGCTCCAACACCATCATTATTAAATTGCTATTAAATTATCTTGTAAGGAGGTGCCCGTGGTGTAGTCGTTATCGTTGTGGGAAATGGACACGGCGACACGAGTTCAAATCCTGGATGAGACTGATAGAATTTCACATAGCACTAATACCCTTGGGGAAGGTATAAATCCAATTATTCTCCCTCCAGCTATGGGTAAATAGTAGGACAGACTAGGTTCTTCAATCTTGGTTAGGAGAAGGAAAACTCTGAATTCAAACCTGGTAAACTCCGCTTAAAAATTAACCTTGTGTCATATCCTGCCCGAGCGGAGGGGTTGGTAAATAGTATCACCATCATTATTTTGTGTTATATCCATGACACTCATTGGGGGAATCTTACCCCTCTGCAGAGATGCCGTCGATGTATTCTACCGACTGGGCCACCATACATCTGTGTGCAAATCAATGATTATTATGAAATAGAAATAATTACTTGCAATCTTATAATTATTTGTATTGAGAGAAATACTTGCAAACATACAATTGTGTGAAAATGATTTGTATATGATTTAATACAATATATCTTTAATGCATCAAATAAACCAAGATGGGCCGACATGCCGTTAAAATCAATCAATCAATCTGCGTTTGCACGTCGAGTGTCCTATTAGCTTCCACTACTTATTGTTATGTTAAACTAATATACCCTGGTCATTAAAACGGACATTGTCATAATGGTTAGAGTGTTCACCACTGGTCAGAGAGACCTGGGTTCAATCCCAGGTCGAGTCATACCAAAAACTAAAAAAAATGCCTCCTTGCTTAATCATCATCATCATCATCATATCGCGCTGGTAGCACGGATATCCCTGACCCTCTCTCGCCACTCCTCCCTATCGTTCATCGCCCTAGGTAGGTCTTCAGGACAATATCCCGTATCCTCACATAGCTGCTGAATGTATGTTCGTGCCGGTCGTCCTGCTTTTGCACGGCCATGTGTGGGGGTCCATAAGAGTACATCACTTATGAGTTCATCTCTGCTTCTCCAGCAGTGTCCTGCATGTCTGGTTCGTCTAACTTGAATAGTTTTCGTGATAGGGGGCAGGTGGCCGTACAGTTGGTGTCTTGTGTGGTGTTGCTGCCAGGACTTGTTCAGGATTGCACGCAGCATTCTTGTGTAATTGCCATCTAGTTTCTTCTCCAGCCGTTTCGTTAGCGTCCATGTAGTGCATCCATATAGCAGTATCGATGTGACCGCTGGTGTACGGCCATGTGTGGGGGTCCATAAGAGTACATCACTTATGAGTTCGTCCCTGCTTCTCCAGCAGTGTCCTGCATGTCTGAAGGTACGGATCAAGGGTAAAATAGAGCAACCCAGGGAAAGGAATCACGCCCTCTCCTACACACTGGTGTAGTAGCTATCGAAAATGGAGGCTTCGGGTCACCCTCGACTATGGACTAACCCTGGTCATACAAGTAAACGTTGAAGTAATTTAAATAAAAATGTTCTACGCAGGTTTGTACGGAATTATTAGAGAAATCAATTAAAATTTTGATGACTATGAATCGTGTGTATCAATATCTTAAATTGTTTTTCCTAAAATACATTTCTGATACTGAATTTATAACAAACTGCCCTTAATAGTGAAAGTAATTAAGACAAAAACTACATATAACGTGCTTTCCGTACAGAAATGTATGATGGAGATGCGTTTATGGAGCATTCACTTTTCACTTCGGAGTTGGTTGTATGTTGATGTAATAAGCTTTAAGTGTTTCTCAAGAAAACTCTTAATCGAGTGTTTTAATACAGACAGAAATACCTGTCACATCTTAAATTGTCACCTGTGTCGTGCAAGTGAACTTGGGAAAATGACAGTAGTAGCTCCATTTAGCTAATGTCTTATAATTTTTTTGAGTTAGGATTAGTTAAGATAATGCCTTAGACCGATGCAGAACGGGTGTTTGCAGTTTAAACATTTTTTAAGATTGTTAAATCTGTAATTGCTACACTGAGAGCTTTTTATGCTCATTTCATGTTAAGTCAGAATGATGCTGTTCTGGATAGAATTTTCAAGCAATTGTAGAATTGATTTTCTCTCTATATTTTTAAATACATGTCTTAAACTGTGTACTCTAAAAAAGTGAAATAGTCTCTTTCTTTTGAAGACTCCCTGTATAGAAACAAAATTATTGTTATTTAATAAGCTTCACTTGGGTTGCTTACCTGCGACTTCTGAGCAAGTTACCCATCTAAGTGCTGAACAACCTCATTGCTGCTTTACTTTGATTGTCTGGTAGAAACCAATGCTTTCAACATGACCGTAAAACCTAGATAAAAACTCAGATATCAGGTTCTGAAATATGTTTACACTAGCTGTAGTGCCCGCGCTTCATTAGCCTAGTCGGCTGGGGCTGTAGAAAACACCGACTGCATCTCTATAGAGGGTTACGACTTGCTCAACGAGTGTTCTAGATATGACATTAAACCATCTGATGGTGAGCTTCCAGTTCTGGAGCTTTAGGGAATGAGATGTACCTCTTAATTGCTATTGCTCCCAGGTCCACTCTGATTCGGAGTGGTAACACCTGATAGGGTCCTATCCGTAGGTCAAATAAAACTGTTTGATATTTAGACTGTTTAGAAACAAATGACAAGTTAAATTGGATTGTTGGAAATAGAATCTTGACCATTTAACTGTGGGCAAATAAAACTACAAAGTAGAATACTTGAAGCCATTTAACTGTGTACAAAAATGAGCTCAGGCTCGTTTAAAAATGTCACCAACAGTATTTACAAAGAACATGTATTCAATATATTTGTATGAACAGGATTTTGCATTAAATAACCTACAATGGGTGATATGCCATAAATCCCAAATAACTAAGCCATGTGTATTTGGGGAGAGTCCTTGTAGGGTAATAGTAAAAGTACTGGACTGCGAAATCGTAGTAAGCGAGTTCGAACTCCATTCCCGCTATTATGTTAACTTTCGGACAAATACCCTTGGGAAAGGTATGAACCCTCTCATCCTCCCAGCTATGGGTTAAATAGTATCACTACTATTCTTCTAGAAAGATGGCCTTAGCATTAAATAACCTACAAAGGTTGATATGCCATAAAACAAAGAAAGAAAGAAAACCATATGTATTTGATATATATACATAAAGAGGATTTGGCATTAAATAACCCATAATCGTTGATATGCCATGAAGCCCAACCAACTAAACCATATATATTTAATAAATATGTAAAAAGAGGATCTGGTATTAAATAACCAATAATGGATGACATGTCATAAAATTTAACCAACCAACCGCGCTTCGTTGCGACATAATTTTTTTTTCAGTTGGGGGTTTCAATTTGCAGTCATACAAATAAATAAATGAATAAATAAATAAAGAAAAATATTTTTGTATTGAAATCCCCCACACGTAACACATAGAATAGAAACAAGCTGATGCCGTATGAAAAGGAAGAAAGCTAGCATGTATTTGTGTGCATATGTGTAGGTGTTTAGGTTTTCGTTTCCATTATAATCAAAGAACAATTCATTCTCATTTTCTCATTTTCTCTCCTTTTTTTATCGCGTCTTTGTATGCAGCATATTTTTCAAAGGCAATGAAAAATTTTAAAACATTAAAGCGCATTGTAAATAGCACCCCATCACTAAAACTTAATATAATCAAAATGACATTTTAGCTTCCTTATAAAAATTGCATATTTATGCGACAATAAAACAATAAAATTACAAATGAATAACTCCGGGCAGTTATTTATTAAATCCTGTTTTTTAAAACTATTTTGCAGATTTGAAATCTTGAGAGATTGCGTCATTTGTTAGTACATATAATACACATTGCACGTTGATCTTGCATGCTTATGATTGAATATAATGGAAGCTGTTTTGAAAGAGGTTTCCATACTAAACGGTAGCTCTCTGAAACTTGTAGACAAGTTCACCTACCCTGGAAGCAGTGTATCATCAACCGAGACAGACATCAACGCGCGACAAGCAAAGGCATGGATAGCTTACGATAGGCTATCGGTCATATGGAAGTCAGAGCTGACCGATAAAATGAAACGCAGTTTTTTTCCAAGCAGGGGTCGTGTCGTATGGATGCACTACTTGGACGCTAACTAAACGTATGGAGAAAAAGCTTGACGACAACTATTCAAGAATGCTGCGAGCAATATTGAACAAGTCCTGGAGGCAACACCCCACAAAACAGCAGCTGTACGGCCACTTACCACCCATCACGAAAACTATCCAAGTTAGACGAACCAGACATGCGGGACACTATTGGAGAAGAAGGGGCGAAGTCATAAGTGACGTACTCCTGTGAACCCCTTCACATGGACGAGCAAAGGCAGGACGACCAGCTGGAACCTACATACAACAGCTCTGTGCAGATACAGGATGTAACCTTGAAGACCTACCGGAAACGAAGGACGATAGAGAATGTTGGCGGGAGAAGGTCAAGGATATCCGTGCTGATAGCGCGACATGATGATGATGATGATGGGTAGGAAATACGCACCGAAATTCGCATTTATTCATACAGATAATAAAACGTAAAGATATTATTGTCTGTGACAAATATATTATTTTTGTAAAAATCAGCTAATTTATGAATTTTGATACAACACGTACATATTTTTCTCTTCGCTTTGATTATATGAGCTTTTTTTTAATTTAGGTTAAAACTCTCTAAAGAAATGGAAATTTACTAAGCTTTTTGCTTAGATGTGGCACAAGGCCATATGAAAGGGGCACCCAATGAGACTCGAACTCACTCGTGAAGGTTTGCTAGCCGAGCTTGCTAACCATTACACCACCAGAATAAGTGTGGAGTCAATGTTAAGAACAAATATTATTCATTTTGATTATTAGTTTTTCTTTTTTTAATTTTTTTTATTCATTTTTAGATTTTTGATTCATTTAAAAAAAATCTCCACAGATTCGGATCATTAGTGTTTACCAATGGCCCGGGAGACCTGGGTTCAATCCCAGGTCGAATCATACCAAAGACTCAAAAAGTGGTACTTGATGCCTTCTTGCATTATAAGGTACGGATCAAGGGTAAAATGGAGCAATCCAAGGAAAGGAGTTGCGTCCTCCCCTACACCTTGGTGTAGTAGCTATTGAAAAGAGAGACTTGGGGTCACTCTCGACTACGGTCGCCAACAACAACTTACTTCTACAACAATGAAAAACATTTCCCTTTCACTTCGTATCAGCTGCTTTCCTATTAATCTGCAAAGGCCTAAGGTATCGTAGAATCCTATATCACAGCTATAACTCATCCTTATTTCGTTTTCGATTAGTTGGTTGTAGTGTTTAAAGCATTTTAAAAAACTTTTATATTTTAGCAGAGGCATTGCCAATCGCTATTATTATTATGATTACCGCGAATTGCAACGTACAAGTTGATGTGGAATATAAGTCGATCTCAAGATTTTTTTGTTCAAAGTTCTGAGTTATGCACGTCATATCGGACGATAGCCAAACTGTAAGATACGGGTTGGCCCAAACTCACTTCTTGTTTTCAACAGATGTTTTTAGGCTTTAAAATTCCACTCGTACACCGCATAGTCGTATTTTCTTTAAACCTTTAATTATAGTTACTTTACTTAAATCGTAAGGTCATGAAAGGTCAATGCAACTGTTCAAGTACACTATGGTCGTAAACTTGTTCGAACTCATGTCGCGGTATTATGTTCACTTTCGGACTGATACCCAAAAGAAATGTAAAAATGTATGATCCCTCTTATTTCCCTAGTTATGGGTTAAATAGCAGCACTGCTTTTCTTCTAAAAGGATGATTTTGATATTAAATAAAATAATAAAAGAAATGCAAGTAAGGAAATCTTGAATCAATAGCTTATTGATATTATAGCAGAAAATATTTGAATTATAAATAGTATGAGTCCATTACTTGACGTTTCACGCTGAGTGCATCATAATCAGACTGATATATATATATATATATATATATATATATATATATATCATAATCAGACTGATATATATATATATATATATATATATATATATATATATATATATATCATAATCAGACTGATATATATATATATATACGGTATATATATCATAATCAGACTGATATATATATATATATATAGTCATCCACAGACAGATCTGTTTCGTTCTACTAGAACTCATCAGTGTGGCTAGACATACTAGCTTCCCGTAGCTGGGATCGAAACCCGGTTGACTCAAACGCCAATCCGAGACTCTAGCTCTTATCTACGAGGAACTAATAGCAGCGACATAAATTTTAAACGGTCATAAATGACAATTACTATTGTTTACATACATCCGTTTAACGGCTACCGAGAGCTCAATTCATATATATATGAAGAGCCTTGCAACAAACGCTAATGGCAACGCGATTACTTCATTCGCTAAAGAACTCAACCCTATGGGTATATATATATATATATATATATATACGGTATAAAGTTCAAATATTTTTAGGTTTTACACAGGCTCTGCCATATTATCATCAATCACTGATTAATTCAAGGTCTTCTTATTCGCATTTCTTTGAGTGTTTTTGAGTTTTCCGCACTAGCGTTAGCAAATAGTTTTCCACAGGAGTCTGAATGACAGCAGGTCTCCTCAAATCTCCAGGAGTCTTCTTAATATTCTGGCTAATCTCAACAATGTACTTTAATTTTCAAGTCTCCCAATCCTTGTACCATTGCTTTAGTGACTGTACCAAGAACACCAATTACAATTAGTATCACCGTCACTTTCATGTTACATAGTTTTATTAAAGTTCACTGGCAAAGTCTAGGAACTAATCTCTCCTTTCGCTTTCCGTCAGTGTTAACCTGTGATCAGTCGGAACGGCAAAGTCCACAATTGTTCTCTTTTTTTGTTGACTATCACTAGGTCTGGTCGTCTGGGCGAGAGGAGATGATCAGCTTTTATATCAAAATCCCAATGAATTGTGTGCGTCTCATTTTCTAGGATCTGGAATATAAGGCTGAAGAAACTAGTCTGCCCTACTATTTACCCATAGCTGGGGGGGGGGGGAGAATAATTGGACTCATAGCTTTCCCAAGGGTATTAGTGCTATGTGAAATGCAATCAATCTCGTCCAGGATTTGAACTCGTGTCACCGTGTTCTTTTCCTACGACGATAACCATTACTTCACGGGCATATACCGTTTGTTCTTATGGGCAAATTTAAGCTACAAGCACAATTCCCAATGGATCCTGTTCCCCACCCAGTCGTGTCTTGTCTTACACTCTCTCTGTGCTAATTTACTGCGTGTGCCAATTATGTGAGTGATCGTCTCGTCTCTATCATCACATAATATACATCAGCTGTTTTGTTGCTTTTACATTGTTAGTCCTTATGGCGTTCTTTTGTGCTTCTATCAGAAGAGAATCAATTTCTTTCTTAAGACTTACAATAGAGTTGTTTTTCTTCCCATTTTCGTTTTCTGATTATATTTGTTTTGTTGATACTTGCATTGTCTGTATTGTTTCTGGTCAATGTAATCAGTCTTCATCCACGCTTTTTTCTGTAGTCTTCTTGTCATTGTATCGATGCATCGTCGCCATCAACCATGCTGGCGAGTCTTCTTCCACCTTCTTTTCTTGACACATACAGTCTATCAACGTCATCTCTGGGATGTAAGGCCTTATGCATCGTTTTGAGTTTTCTTGTTTTCTGCTCCATTTGTGGAAGTTCTTCCCTCGTCCACTTCAAGAATGATTCTGAGTATCTAATCAGGTCGGAAAGCCCAGGTATTTATCCCTTAAGTTTTCTTGTTCTTCTAGGTATTCTTTTTTCTTTCATCTCTGATTGCGTCCGCTTCCAATATTCCCAAGTATTTGTAAGTTTCCGTCTCTCCGAACGTTTTGATTTTTTCTTGATTTGATAGTTCTACTTCTTTCTTCATTTGTCGATTTCCACTTTTCATCAATAGCATGGCACATTTTTCTATGCCAGATTCGATCCCTATATCCTCACAGCATATTCTCACTGCCGGTATTAGAGTTTTCAATTCTTTTTCATTTTGGAAAACAGTTTGATGTCGTCCATTAAGTGGTTGATTTTTCGGGAGATTTAATAAGTTTGTCTGCATTTCCTAAGTATGTGATTGAGTGGTATCATCACTGTTACAAATAGTAATAGTGATAGCGCATCTCCCTGGAAGATCCCTCTCTGGATTTTGACCGCAGTTAATTTTTTTCTTCTTGCTGCCGGTTCGACTTTCTAGTTTTCCATAATATTTCCATAAACTTTATGACTTCCCAGGATATCTTGAACATTTTAAGACCGTCTATTATCTAGATTTGTGGGACTATATCATATACCTTTTTGTAGTCAATCCACGCCCTAGCAAGATTTTCTCCGCTCGTCTTGAGGTTGCGTTGATCAATGCATTCTTTTATTATCATTATTATTATTATTATCATAAATAGTGATAATAATGATAATATATATACACTCACACACACACGCACATAAAAATATGCATTTTTAAGAGGGTGTCTTACGTGTACAAACATCTTTCACGGAAAAATATCTTGATTAACCACTTTTCTTATTTCCACCTGATGGTTGTGTGCTTACATTAAACTTAAAGTAACGGACTGCTAGAGTTCATAATTCACCCCCCTATATATAAGTACCTTGATAACACCACAATTTTCTGGATTTCACAAATATTACTATTGCCCTTAAGCTCTTGATAATGGCTAACGATGTTCACCGTATTTGAACTGCCAGTATTTGGACAGTATTTTTACAGCCATCATCCATATCCCTGATATCTTATTCGCCGACAGGCAAAACTAGAAAAAAAAAACTGAATGAACAATCAGTTGTCTGTCATATCTTCTAAAACTTCTCTATATATTTATCGGTCACACAATCTGGGATCATTAGAGAGTAATGAGAAATTCCGTTGTTATAGTAACACGAGTCATTGCTCGAGTAAACAGAAAAAAATAGAAAAAAGAAAACAGGAGAAAGAAAGTAAAGAAAGCATAAGTCGTTAAAAGGAAACAGAAATTGAAAAAAAGACAAAGAACACAGTGACACAGGAAAGAGAGAAGACTTAGATATAGGAAATTATATATATATATATTGAGAGAGTGAGAGAGAGAGAGAACTAAAGAATAAGGGCAGTGAAATAGCTGGGTCGAGATTGATAGATAAATCATGAGAACGTAAGACCCGGAAAATAGCAGAGATGGATAAACAGACGGATATATATATATATATATATATATATGAGTAAATTAGAGAAATAACCGTGCATAGATAGATAGATAGATAGATAGAGAGATATTAAGTGCTGATCAATATGTAAATGATGTCATCCTTTATAAGAGAACTACGCGAGTAGAAGTTGTCGTCGTTGTTGTTGTTGTTGAAGTACTAGTAGTAGTAGTAATGATGATGATGATGATGAAAATAATAATAATAATTGCTGGAGAATTGGGCAGAGTTTTACTGTCATATGATATTCAGCAGAAAGGCTAGCATAAACTTCTGGTGTGAAGTAGAGATAATGATTTTAAATATGACCTTTTATCTAAGCGGGGGCGTCTGAAAAATGACTTCATGAAAAAGTTATCTACTAATTTATTTCACTTTTTTATCAGGCATCCTAGGCAGTGCTAACACACACACACACACACACACACACACACACACACACACACACACACATGCGCGCGTATATATATATATATTAAAAACAGGAAGAGAGTGATTATTGGGATTAAATCTCTGTTGAAAAAAGTTTCTTGTCACTGGCATGTCACAATTGTTAGCGAAGTCATTCGATCATAGCTATCTTAACATACAAACTCCAGTGGACATCTCTCTTAGGATTTGTTGATTGAATGACTATTGTTGAAGGAAATGGGCCCGTCGACCGGAGTTCAAACCCTTGACGAAGCTGTTTGTATTTCAATTTGTGCTAACGTCCTTTGGAAAGGTATGAATCAATCTTTGCTCCAGCTAGCTACAGATAAATAGTTGGGCAGACTAGGTTCTTTAGCCGCGGTAAGGCAGCCAGAAGAACCAGAAAAGGAAAACTCTGATAGCAAACCAGGTTTCCCACTCCGCTTAAAAATTAACCTTATTTTGAATCCTGCACATGGAAGGGTTGGGTAATACGTATATTACAAGGACACAGTTAAAATATCAGCACATCGTAACATGGTTCTTGTGAGCGCAATAGGGTTAGAAGGCTCTAACGAAGAAAAAAAAGTAATGAATATTACTGGGGTCGTTCCGGTTTTTATGTTTGATGGCATATCAAACTTCGTAGGTTATTTAATACGAAAGCTATCCCGGTAGAGGAACAGTCGTGATACCATAGGAGGTGGGATAAGTGGGTTTATATCTTTCTTGAGGTATTTGTGCGAAAGTGAATATGATAGTTCGACTGGAGTTCGAACTCTCTTACTTCGAGGTCGCAGTCCAATACGTTAGTCATTACGCCACGGCAACTCCCCTAAAGTTGTAATTTCTATGACAGTGATAAAAAAAGGGAATTTTTTCTAAGGTGGGCTGAGTGATTTTTCAGATCTCCCCTCCTAATTCTTTCAAAAGTTCACATTGTAAACTATATTGAAGAGAAATTTTAGTTTTACTTTAGTTTGGTTTGGTTTGGTTTTATGGCACATCAACCATTGTTGGTTATTTAATGTAAAATCCATTTTATACATATAAACAGTTATATTTCAAACGATTCAGTTTAGCATAAGTACACAGTCTAAATGTCAAAAACAGTTCGATTTCAAACAATTCAGTTTAGCATAAGTACGTAGCTTAAATGTCAAAACAGTTTTATTTCAAACGATCAGTTAAGTATATAAACGCAGTTTAAATGTCAAAATAGTTATATTTCAAACGATTCAGTTTAGCATAAGTACATAGTTTAGTTCTATTTGACCCATAGATAGGACCCTGTCATATGGTACCTCTCCGGACCAGAGTGGACCTGGGAGCGGTGGCAATAAAGGAGTTATCCGCATTCACCAAGTTCCAGTATTACAGGACCCTCACCATCAGATTGTTTAGTGTCATATTCAGGACACTTGTTGAGATGCAGTCGGAATATTCTCCTATCCCAGCCGACTGGGTCAGATATATTTCAGGTGTGACTAGAACCAATTTTTACCGGGTAAGGCTGGTTATCGATACCATCTTTACCAGTAAGTTGCGTGAGCCACACACACACACACACACACACAAGCTATCTCTCTCTATATATATATGCCTGCGTTCTGAATATGACACTAAATTGTATCTGGTTGTGCGGCATCAGTTCTGAACCTCATAGGATTGTAGAATAACCCTTTGTCATACGCGGAAGGTCCACTTTGATCTGGAGTGATAGCATCTGTTAAGTTAACATCTGTTGCGTTATCTGCATGGAGTAGGGTTGATCGTACTGGACTGTATAGTCGTAGTATATGAGTTCGAACTCCAGTCGCGCTATTATGTCCCCTTTCGGACTAAAACCACTGGGAAAAGTATAAACCCTCTTTTCCCCAAGTTATGGGTTAAATAGTACTTCTACTGTCCTTGCTTTAGAATTAAATAACCCCCGAAAGAAAGCTGGATTAAGAAAGAAACCAAGTCAAACCCATCTATATATCAAATACATCTATTCTAAAATTATTTGTATTCTGTAAGAATACTCGAAACAACTAACAAACAATTATTTTTTCCTAAGATTATTAATGTTAGATATGAATTTTTGTAACCGTTTAACAGCGTGCAAACAAATGATTCTCGATGCGTAACTAAAAAACAAAAACAAAAAAAAAATCTAACGGAAAACTTAAAATATAGTTATGATTACACACAAACATTAACTAATGAATCATTTCTGTATTAAATGACACAACCTTTTTCTTCATGTGTTTCATTAACGTCCAGATTGTATATCCATCCTGTTGTACTGCGCAGCCAAAGCTTGGAAGAAATCTGTTTTGTTTTTATCAGAGAGAACACGTTTGTAGGCATCAGCATCTACTTGAAAACAAATAAAACGTTCATCCATTTTAAACAAGATGGAGCCATCTCAACGTTAAGTAGTAAGCCTCTGAAATTAGTAGACCCGTTTATGGTAGCAGTATCTCATTTACTGAAGGCGATGAAGACATACACCTAGCAAAGGCATAACAGGCATTGACAGGTTATCGATCATATAGAAATCTGACATATATATATATATATATATATATATATATATATATATATATATATATCCTATGAAGATGAGTTGGGAATGATTCAATTTGAGAATATATAAGAGGATTCTTATAAATCTCCAGGAGTGCTGTATGATGATTAATATATAAATTTATAAATTTCATGCAGAGCTAATTCATATGATTGAAAGAAAAATTCAACAGACTATAATAAATTTATTTCAGGTGGTCACTCCACATCAGGAACTAACAAATAATGTTCTTATGTAGGAATAATTTCTTACAGAATAAGTATATATATATATATATACATATTGTAAGTAATTATTGTATTCATTTCTTACTAAACGCAAGACTTTTGTTCTTGATTTTCAATCAATTTCTATAAATTTCATTAATAAAATCACTAGCAATGCATTTTACAATACATATCACAGTTTTGGAGAGGCACTTGATATAACGGTTATCGTCGAAGGAAATGGAAAGAACTGCGTTCAAATCCTTGAAGGAGATCTTTGCTTTCTACTTCGCCTTAATGTTCATAGGAGAGGCATGAATTCTGCTCTTCTCCTCTGATATTGGTCGGTAACAGAGCTCACCGGTCTTTTTAGGAATGGTAAGACAACTGGTATCTGAATTCAAAACTTGTGGGAAAATTTGTTCACAGAATCTGTGGCATACTGTTGACAAATTCATCTAATTAGCTCCTCCAAAAAGTGTGGCTGGTCCTACACAAACGTTTACTATAAGCCAGATTACTTGCAACGAAAAAAAGGGGTTAAAATGGTTGAATAAACCTCCGATCTACAAATTTATAAATATTCTTTTTGCAAATTGAGAGAAAATTTTAGTGAAAAACTGAAGTACAAACTCTTTTTCTGCGAGTAAAGATAGTTTTAGTCTGAGTGTAAATATTTTTTCAGTCCAACACATTAACGACAACCCCGCTGATCCCCCTCCCCTAAATGGGTTCACCATTTTTCTATATGAAAATTAAATCATAGACTTTCTTCTTATAACTAACCCAAGTTATCGCCGTTTCTTTTTTAAAAGATACATGTGACAAAAAGAGAAATTAAACATTTATTAGGCCTGAGCTTTCAAAAGTAAACAGGTTCACTCGTAACCCTGCACCTGTATCAACTAGTGATCAATGTGGATATTTATATTTAATTTGAATTGGGAAGCATAAGAAAATTTCTGTCAGCGTCTACCACGCACCCGCTCCACACGAGTGCACCGAACAATTGTTTCTCGCATCAGATTCTTGTTGGGCACTTGTGTGTATTTTTGTCGTTTTGAAGGTTTTATGACGTCGTGTATTTCTCATTAGCTTCAGAAAAAAAAACAAAAAAAACAAACTACTCGCATATCAAACCCACACGGCATAGTTAGCAACAGCAGGTTTCTTGAATAAATGGTTTTCAGAGAACTTGCTTTAAAGCCGAATTTGGCGGTAATTAAGCTCGATGTCAGGTTACTTATCAAACGGTTTATCATATGATAAACGGCAAATAAATAAGAAGGACTCGATAGTTTGTAATTGGTATACCGTCGGGAAAATCGTTATCTCTTGATAGGAAGCGAGTTCGAATTCCTGTTTGGCCATTGCGTTCACTTTTGGCCTCATACCTTCGGGAAAACACTTATCTTTTATAATAAGAGAGTTCGAATTCCTACTGGGCCATTGCGTTCACTTTTGGCCTCATACCTTCGGGAAAACACTTATCTCTTTATAATAAGAGAGTTCGAATTCCTACTGGGCCATTGCGTTCACTTTTGGCCTCATACCTTCGGGAAAACACTTATCTCTTTATAATAAGAGAGTTCGAATTCCTACTGGGCCATTGCGTTCACTTTTGGCCTCATACCTTCGGGAAAACACTTATCTCTTTATAATAAGAGAGTTCGAATTCCTACTGGGCCATTGCGTTCACTTTTGGCCTCATACCTTCGGGAAAACAATTATCTCTTTATAATAAGAGAGTTCGAATTCCTACTGGGCCATTGCGTTCACTTTTGGCCTCATACCTTCGGGAAAACACTTATCTCTTTATAATAAGAGAGTTCGAATTCCTACTGGGCCATTGTGTTCACTTTTGGCCTCATACCTTCGGGAAAACACTTATCTCTTTATAATAAGAGAGTTCGAATTCCTACTGGGCCATTGCGTTTACTTTTGGCCTCATACCTTCGGGAAAACACTTATCTCTTTATAATAAGAGTTCGAATTCGTACTGGGACATTGCGTTTACTTTTGGCCTCATACCTTCGGGAAAACACTTATCTCTTTATAATAAGAGTTCGAATTCGTACTGGGACATTGCGTTCACTTTTGGCCTCATACCTTCGGGAAAACACTTATCTCTTTATAATAAGAGTTCGAATTCGTACTGGGACATTGCGTTTACTTTTGGCCTCATACCTTCGGGAAAACACTTATCTCTTTATAATAAGAAAGTTCGAATTTCTACTGGGCCATTGCGTTCACTTTTAGCCTCATACCTTCGGGAAAACACTTATCTCTTTATAATAAGAGAGTTCGAATTCCTACTGGGCCATTGCATTCACTTTTGGCCTCATACCTTCGGGAAAACACTTATCTCTTTATCATAAGAGTTCGAATTCCTACTGGGCCATTGCGTTCACTTTTAGCCTCATACTTTCGGGAAAACACTTATCTCTTTATAATAAGAGAGTTCGAATTCGTACTGGGACATTGCGTTCACTTTTGGACTCATACCTTTAGGTAAACACTTATCTCTTCAGCTATGCGTTAACTGGAAATTTACCTTTTAGACAGATTACAAAAAAACAAAAAAAACAAAACAAACTAAGTCTACTAAAAAAATTGATTTTTCTTTTTTTGATAAAGTAATTAATCTTTTTTTTTTTTTTTTTTTTAACAAATTGTGTCATAACATAAAAATAAAACCCTAACAGTGCGAAAAAGTTTAGACTGAATTGGATGATTTCTGAAAAAAAAGGTAAGAAAAAGTTGAGGGTACTTGTGGGAACATTCGAGTAAATTACTTGAGAGAATTTGATCAGTCAATAAATACTCTATTAATGGTATATATTTTCTGTGCAAAGTCTCTTTTCTGAAAGGTCGATACTTTTGGTATGACAAAGATGGCTTTGGCATTAAATAATACATGAAAGCTAATTTGCCGTAAAATACTAACCAACCCTATCTATGGATGATCCCCCCTCCTCTCTCTCTCTCTCTTTCAAACACACACACACACACACACACATATATATATATAGGTATCATACAATAACTGATGTTTGTTATACAGCATTGCTTTCAACGAAGCCTTCATCGGATGATGACTCTGGGTTCCGGCATGGTTTCAGGGCCAAGCATCATTACCACTAGCCCAGAGTGCCTAAGCAATATCTTACTACACCACGAGACTTTGTCAGATTATCGTCACTTTATGGAATTACCATATCCACTCTGATGCAATTAGAGCCTTATCTTGGCCCTTTTTCATCTATTTCCTCTTGATGCAATGTGTATCTATTTTGAGACATATTGCATTATCTTTCATCTGAGCCTTAAATAGCAATAGTATCACTTCAGAAAAGTCAAACTAGATGGCAAGGGCAGAAATTGATTAATTTTATTCTTTGAAAGACCAAGTCTTGGGAACGTCTTTGGAGGGACTTTTTCTGACTCTTTCCGACAGAATCTTCCCCTGCACCCTCATTGTAAGGACATCTTGCAGTTAACTTCCTGTCAGATTTACGATTTTCTGCCTCCTTGCTGAGGTTGTTTACTGACCCTGTTGCTTGAAATTTGTACACCAAACGATAAATTTGACTTTTCTAGGGATAATTGTTAAAGTAGCACTTCCTGCGAAATTTTGCTAGCACAGTTATGAATGATTTCGTCTCCAAATAAATAGTGACGCAAAATATTTTTACCCTCTTGTCCAAGGCATCGCCGTCGAGGATTTATAGTTGTTAAAGTATACTATTTTTAAATCTGAAACAAAAAAGAACTTAAAATAATTACTAGAGTTATTAACAGTCACATGGGTCCCATGTATACTGAGAACCCTATATATATATATATATATACAAATTATTTCGAAAGTCAAGAACTAACTTACAACAGTTTCGCCTAAGCGGCTATTCAGGATACCTAATTCTGACTAACATCCTACTTAGTATTGAGCACTTTTTTAACTTGTAGCTTAGCAGCAATTTACGGAGGTTTTTTCTTTTGACCAATCGATTGCGTATCTGTTAATTTTTTTTAATTGGTGTGACAAGGTTGGCCTTTTCTTTTTCTTCCAATAATTTTTTCCCCTAGACAGTGATTCGTTGTATATTTTTATCTTTGAATTACTGGCGTTTTTTCCCTTACCGTAAGTGCTTTTATTCAGTAAGTTAATATATATATATATATATATATATATACACTAGTAAAAGAACACGTGATCAATGATAACAAACTCTTCTGTCCCTAGTTATACTTATTTACGTGCAAGCGTATCTGTATGATTATGTATGTGTAAAAGTATCGCACTGGATGCGGCTGTTCATACACGAGTATAAATATATGTGTATATATGGTTGGTTTGGTGTCTTTAAAGGCTTATCAACCTTTGTAGGATATTTAATGCCAAAGCCACCCTACTAGAAGAATAGTAGCGGTACTATTTAAACCATAGCTGGAGGGATCAGAAGGTTCATAATTTTACCAAGGTTATTTAGCTGAAAGTGAATATAATAGCCCGACTGGAGTTCGAAATCGTTTACTACGATTCTACAGTTCAGCGCTTTCACCATTACACCACGAGGACACCCTCTGTATGTATATATAGAAGAGCATATATATGTATGTGTGCATGTACATGTTAAAAATATAGCGTATATGTATATATATACATATACATATATATACATATGTGTATGTATATATACACATATATATGTGTGTGTATATATACATATATATATGTGTGTATGTATATATACATATGTATATATATATGTATATGTATATATACATATGTATATATATATGTATGTATATATACATATATATATATATGTATGTATGTATATATACATATATATATATATGTATGGATGTATATATACATATATATATATGTATGTATGTATGTATATATACATATATATATATGTATGTATGTATATATACATATATATATATGTATGTATGTATATATACATATATATATATATATATATGTATGTATATATACATATATATATATGTATATATACATATATATATATATATGTATATATACACATATATATATATGTATATATATATATGTATATATATATATGTATATATATGTATATATATATATATATGTATATATATATATATGTATATATACATATATATATATATGTATATATACATATATATATATGTATATATACATATATGTATATATATATGTGTGTGTGTGTGTGTGTGTGTGTGTGTGTGTGCACGCATACATGTATTTGTGTTTAAAAGTATAGTGAACATTTATATATATATGGATGAACATTTACGTGTATTTAAAAGTATAGAGTATATTTATATATGTGCACGTACATATATCTGTGAATAATAGTATTAAAATGGTTGTTAAGTAAATTGGAGAGGTCGAAAGGGTTATTTTTGTAATGTCTTCGGCGATTGTTCGTTCAGTATGGTTTTAATATTGAAAAAATGATTATCTTATTCCCTAACATTTTTCTTGCAGCTTGTATCTTCATTATCGTCGTTATCATCAAGTTGTTCTGATAGCAGTGATTTCCCTGATTCTTTTTCGCCATCCGTCCCTATCGACAATTGCTCTTGGTGAGTCCTCTAAACTCTTGGTGAGTCCTCTTGGTTGTTTTGTTTACAGCGTATCAACCCTTTTCGGGTTATTTAACGACGAATTAAGTCATTTTGATAAAAGTTTCAAACAATTCAGTTTAGTATAAGTATATTTTTTGTTTACACATAGTTAAATTTCAAAACAGTTCTATTTCAAACAATTCAGTTTAGCATAATTACACAAGTTTTTATTTTCACAGTTAAATGTAAAGATAGTTAATTTCAAACAATTCTGTTTAGCATAAGAACGCAGTTTATTTCTATTTGATCCATAGATAGGGCTCTATTAGGTGCAACCATTTCAGCCCAGAGTGGACCTGGGAGTGATGGCATAGAAGCAGTAATCCGCATTCTTCAAAGCTCCAGCATTACTGGAAACTCACCATCTGATTGTTTAGTGTATAACCCAGGACACTCGTTGCGGGGATCTTACCCCACTGAAGAAAAGCAGTTAGTATATTTGATAGCCACAGCAGACAGGGCAAAATATGAAAACGTTCAAAAATTGACTAATTTCAATTAAAACTGGAATTGTGATTATTTCTCTCCACAGTTTCATATATTAGTAGATTACAAATTACTATGATTATTCTTAGTAGATATAGGGAAATAGTTTCACTTTACTTTGTCAGAGGTTTCCATCTTTTGGACAAGTGCCTATCACATGAAAGGGGAGAAGTGGATTTATACCTTACCTAATGGTGTTAGTGCAAACTGACTGTAAACAGACATAACCAGAACTTGAACCTGGTTCACTGATTACATTTTCCTCTACGATTACCACTGCACTGTTTACGTTATCGACAGTTAAAAATTTAATTTACATTAAAAAACAACAACTAAAAGCAAAAAAGTAAAATAAAAAACGAAACAAAAAACAAAACTATTGTGATGTTTTGCATTTTAGCTTTTGTAAAATTAACCTTATGGCAATGAAAATATCTTGGTGCTGGTCACATTGACCATCGCCAATGGCTCACCCCAGCTAAAAACCAAGACGTTTAGCATCTCAACACCAACCATGTTATTTTCTTCTTTGAAAACATCTTCGGGCCCACCTTCGAAGAGAAAATCCGCAAGAGGAAGTATTACAAAACTACACCATCAAACCCTGGCTAGACCAATAGCTGCGGGCGCTGCTACCGTGCCTGCTTGTTCGGCACAGCCTTATTAGCCACCAACGTGTCTGCAGTTGACGTGGACCACCCGCTTTCTGATCTTCGCTTTCGAAGTCAAGCTATCATATGATGAACGTAATTGTGAGCACATTGTATTGTATGATGGTCAATATCTTGGCTTGCTGACTATTTTGATCTTCATTCAGTTCGCGACATGTGAAGCCATGTGTCATAAACTCACTCACTATGATGTCAGTCCATAACTTTTGCCCCTACACCACCACGAATCCCCTGCAGGTACAGTAAACAACCAGAAACACTTGTATTAAACAAAACTAATTAAATAACCAGTCTTACTTAAAGCTACAATCCTGAAGTTAAGCAACTATGAACCTGTTCAATACTTTGATGGGTGATCACTTAAGAGCTGGTGCTGAGTTGCAGACGAATCAAAGCTTCGTAAATTCTAAATAATGTAAAAGCATAAATCCACCAATTCCGGCCGGTCATTTCAAAGAACACTTCCTGGTACTAATAGCATGTGACAAATTAAAAACTTGTGGATTTTACTTGGAGAGAAGATGGGCGCCGCCAGATAAATGTTATAGCTCTGAGTTAAAAATTAGTCGCTCAGCATAGTATCAGAGGATTGTAAGATATTCCTTTGAAACATACAGTTCCGTTTTGTCTGTTGTAGAAAGAAACGGTTTAAGACCAAATTCCTGAAAAGGCAAGATCAGTTGTCTAGATAAGCGAGAAAAATCTACATGGCTGATTTTGAAAATAATCGTTCTTTATAACCAAAATTCGCGCGCGCGCACACACACACACACACACACACACACACACACACACACACACACACACACACACACAAGGGTCCTTCAATAAAGAAGGGGAATAATTTGGAAACAAGCCAAATAACTTTTTTTACTGATTTTTTTTTTCATAGATATAAACACTGCTTTGTTTGGAATTGGTTTGTAGTAAAAATTATTTTAATCTCGCAAAAATATTTGTTTTGATGCTATTCAAAATGGCAGCAAATCAAACAGGCTGGAACAGAGGTCTGTTATCAAGTATTTGGTGGCTGAGAAGTTTACTGTTGGGGGAAAATATGAACCCATTTTCCCCCCTCTTATGGATTAAAAAGAATCATTATTATTCTTCAATAACTATAGTTTTAGCATTAAATAATCCACGAATATTGATATTCCATTAAAAACAAAGAAAAACATGCAATATATATATATATATATACAGTGTTTATTTTGGTAACATGTTATTGTTTAGAAAAGTTTTCTAAAGGTCTCAGAACTTTCTTTTTTATAATCTTATGTTTTCCTCAAGCTTTCTTACTAATTTCTTTGTATCAATGTCCAGTTGATATAGGAGTCGCCCTAGGTTATTCTCCCAATCGTTTTCTATCATATCCATTGATCGTCTTCAGGGGGAATATTCTTTTGCAGGTATTGTTTGTTTCCAACTTCGAACACGCGAACTAAAACACTCCCTCCAATAATAAAACTTTCCAACAACATAACTGCCGAACCCAAACTAAACAAAAAACAATATTTACAAAAAATAATCCCCCGAAGACAATCAATGGATATTATTGAAAGTGATTTGGAGCAGAACTTTGGCCAACTCATATATCAACTTGACCTCTGACACGATGACACTAGCAGGAAAGCTAGAGAACATACTATAAGATCATATTAAGAAAAGTTTTTTTAAAACCAAACTTGTAAAAACAATCTCTCTATCTCTCTCTATAAAAATTATTTCGAGAGTCAAGAACTAACCTACTACAGTTTCGCCTAAGCGGCTCATCAGGGTACCTAATCCTGACTAACAAAGCATGGAGAAAACCAATTTAGTATTGAGGACTTTTTGTACTTGTAGCTTAGCAACAATTTACGGTGTTTTTTTTCTTTTGACCAATCGATTGCGTATCTGTTGATTTTTTTTCAATTGGTGTGACAAGGTTGGCCTTTTCTTTTATTTTTCCAATATATATATTTTTTCCACTAGACAGAGATTCGTGGTATATTTTTATCTTCGAATTACTGGCATTTTTTTCCCTTACCATAAGTGCTTTTAGTCAATAGGTTATTATATATATATATATATATATATATATATATGGTTAAAATTCAATGCCCACGGCTTCTTTAATGTGTAAATCTTAGTATGGTGCTCTGGGAACGAAAATGCTGAGTAATATCATTTTATTTTTTTTTTGTATAAAAAAGGATAACAATAAAAATCGTTGCCAAATCCTCCAGTCAACTAGAATTCGGCACATCTGATGTCTGTTAGACCCATCTGAATAAATATGTATTCTTTTGGGTCCCAGCAGGAGTATTACAAGGGAACACGCTGGCCCCGTACCTCTTTATCATTTGTCTAGACTACGTACTTAGAACATCGATCGACAAAATCAAAGAGAATGGCTTCGAACTGACGAAGAAAAGAAGCAGAAGATACCCCGCAACAACAATTACCGATGCCGGCTACGCCGATGACATAGCGATACTGGCAAATACACCTGACCAAGCCGAAACACTTCTGCATAGTTTGGAACGAGCAGCAGCAAGCATAGGCCTCTATGTTAATGCACACAAAACGGAATATATGTGCTATAACCAAACGGGGGACATCTCCACTCTAGAAGGAACCCCACTTAAACTAGTAGACAAATTCACGTACCTAGGAAGCAGCGTCGAATCAACCGAAAAGGACATCGAAACGAGGTTAACGAAAGCATGGACAGCTATCAATAGGCTATCGATTATATGGAAATCAGACCTAACCGATAAAATGAAGCGCAGTTTCTTCCAGGCGGTCACGTCGATACTGCTATATGGATGCACTACATGGACGCTAACAAAACGACTGGAGAAGAAGCTAGATGGCAATTACACAAGAATGCTGCGTGCAATCCTGAACAAGTCCTGGCAGCAACACCACACAAGACACCAACTGTACGGCCACTTACCCCCTATCACGAAAACTATCCAAGTTAGACGGACCAGACATGCAGGACACTACTGGAGAAGCAGAGATGAACTCATAAGAGATGTACTCTTATGGATCCCCACACATGGCCGCGCAAAAGCAGGACGACCAGCACGAACGTACATTCAGCAGCTATGTGAGGATACAGGATGTTGTCCTGAAGACCTACCTAGGGCGATGAACAATAGGGAGGAGTGGCGAGAGAGGGTCAGGGATATCCGTGCTACCAGCGCGATATGATGATGATGATGACTATTACGTGGTTGACATATTATGTTATGTGGTTTAATCTAGCGCCAAATTTCAGCGAAAATTTTTACTTTCATGTCGACATATAGTTACCGATTCCATTCTTTTGTTCAGCAAATTATTTGAATCCAGAACACTTACAATAAGGTATTATTCCTCCAAGCACAAGGATGTGATGTAAAGTCTTTTAAATGGTGTAAAGCTGATTTGATATAAGAATTTTCCTTTTACGAGACTGGCTGTATTACCAAGGCTAAAAGAATAAGCCTACTCTACTATTTACCAATAAATGTATGGCGCAGGGGTGAAGAATAAATTTTTCTAAAGGGTATCAGCGCAAGGAATAAGGTAAGCAACCTCATCTAGGATTTGAACTCGCATCGCCGATTCCATTTCCTAACATGATAACCGTTATGTTAACTGTTTTGCTAGTGTAATTTTACATTGGAAATAAGAAAATTAATTATGTATCAAAAACTTTAGTTGTGCAGTTATTCATGAACAATATCATACATACATACATACATATATATATTTGTGTGCGTGTGTGTGTGTGCGCGTGCGTGCGTGTTTGAGGTACTATTCAAAATTTAAATGGATTGAAACTGAGCGTTCGAACTGAATATAGAATTTTGCAAGAAATAATTGACCTCTTTCATTTTTTAATCAATCGATAGACAATTTAAGGCTACTCGCTTCAAAAGAGACCGCGGAAAACTCGGTAATTCTTTCATTATCGAATTTCTCAGAATTTTAGACACCAACTCGCACACACACACACACACACACATATATATAAATGTGTGTGTGTGTGATTTATTTGAGGATTAGTTCAATATTCTCTATTTGTATAGCCCTATTATATATATATATATATATATTTCTTGCGCATGTGAGTCTCACTTGCAATCCCATCTTAACGTAACACCATATAATGACGATTGATTAACCCCTTTTCCGTCTGATGATTGTACATATCACATAACGTAAATATATATTGTGCGTGTATATATATATATATATATATATACCAGCAATCACTCTTGCACACACAGGCAAACATACATACATACATATATATATACATAGACTCACATTTGTATTCATACTCTCACACCTATTTGCACACATATATATGAAGGGTGTCCCTTAGGGTAATGGGTAATGTGCTAGACTTCGGCCTAATGGCATGACTTGAGTTCGGACTCGCCTGAAGTAAGCGGGTTCAAACTCCAGTCATATCATTACGTTCACTTTCGGCCTAAAATCTTGGATATTAGAAGGTATGGACCCTCTTATGCCCCGTCTATGGGTTAAATACTATCACTGTTGTTCTTCTATATGGATAGGTTCAACGAAGGTTGATATGCCATTAAACGATGAAATCAAACGAACACGCACCCGTACATATATCTTAATTGATATATGTGTTAATTTACTCATGTGAGTGAACACATGCTCTAAGTGGGGAATATGTACACTTTAAAAAACACACACACACGCATATATATATATATATATATATATATATATATATATATATATATTGCCATTTCATTGAATATCCTTTCAGCAAATATCTTTACTTCTCCGAAAATGGAAGTTGCGAAAAATGCGCCCTGCTTTGGTTGAACCTGAAACTTCCACTTAAGATCCTCTGGCTTTTGAAGTACTCGATTGATTTTACTGTAAAATTATTATGGAATGGTCATTCGGGGAAAGAAGGACTGAAAATTTGTGGGAATGTATCGAGCCAGTCTCTGTGTCTGTGTGTTCTTTAAATGGCTACTTGAATATCTTTCTTTCTGTTTTTCTTTCTTTGCCTTTCCTGAAAGTAAAAAGAGTTCGCTGTGACTGTGTGTGCGTTTAGCATTTACAGTGACTTCACATTTTCAGAAAACTAGGATGTCTTACAGTGAAAACGGAAACTAGGTTTCTGTCGAAGTTTATGAGTTAACGAAGCATCAATCTGCTATATAGTAATATCGCAGTAACCACATACCTACCAACATTTTCTCTTGGAATTTGACGAGCGTCACGCTTAGAATATATAAAGTAAAGTAAAGTTGGAAGTTCGGGACCGTAGTCGAGGGTGACCCGAAGGTTCCCTTTTCAATAGCTACTACACCAATGTGTAGGGGAGGACGTTATTCCTTTCCCTGGATTGCTTCACTTTACCCTTGATACGTACCTTATATTGCTGAGTGTTAAGCAAGGAGGTCTCAAGTACCAATTTAAAAGTCTTTGGTATGTGCAACCTGGGATTGAACCCAGGTCTCCCGGACCATTGGCGAATTACGTCACTTATGAGTGTGTTCTTACTTCTCCATCATTAACTATTATGTTTTGCTCATCTTACTTGGATGGTTAGGATGGTGGGGATAAGTGGCCGCACAGCTTTGGTTTACTTGGGTGCTACTTCCAGGCTTTGTCTAAAACAGCACGTAGTATCCTTATGTAGTCCTCGTCCAGTTTTTTCACTAAGCGTTCCGTAAGAGTTTAAATGGTGCCACCATTCAGAGAACTGATACAGCTACAGCTACGAAGAAATTCCGATTTACTTCTAAATCATCTATATTATCAAAGAAAAGATGAAAAGAGAATGGCGGTAAATATATCGACTGGCTCTGCGCTTTATAAAAGAATAAAACAAAAAAAAAACTGATAATGTTAATTTCTTTTTACAAAATTGTATTTTGTTTATTTTGTCACTGAATTTTTTTCTCGGTGCTAAATTTTTGTTTTTTTATGAGAATCAGTCGTTTTTTTTTTTTTAATGACGTTCATTTTAATCAATCACGTGATTTCTCGTACGTCTTTTATTACAATCACTGAGAAACACAGAGCCAAGAAGAAAGTATGCTTTTTTAAATGAAACTAATCAGTGATTGATTACCTGGTTAACTTCACGACTTAATTTTAAGGAGAATTAAATAGATTTAATCATATGGTGCACACACATACACATAAACGTAACATCCTGGTGGGGTGCCTAGAATAAATCACTTGCATCACCCTCAGGGGAGTAATACCACTTCAAAAAAGGAAGGGCCTGGATATGACCCAAAAATGCATCTGATCGTGAGGCTCTTGTTCTTGGGAGCAGAAAAATTGAGTATCATTCATTGTCATTACCCTCAGGCCTACTCTAACTCGGAAAGGAGTACCTGTTAAAATCCGATGTATGGGTTAAATAGATCAGTGAAAATCACCGAGCCGATAGAAAAGTGATATCTGTTTGTGAGGCCCTTGTTTTGAAGAGCTGGAAACTGTTGAGTATCATTCATTGTCATTACCTACTCTAACTCTGGGGGTGTAGAATACACCAACTGAATATCTGCAGAGGGGTAACACCCCGCCAACGAGTGTCTTGGATATGTCACTAAAGAATTTGATGGTGAGAGACTCCAGTAATACTGGAGTTTGGAGAATGCGGAGTACTCCTTCATTGCCATCGCTCCCAGGTCCACTCTAGTCCGGAGTGGTAGCATCTCGAAGGGTCAAATGGAACTGTTTGACATTTAAACTGGGTGTAAATAAATGACTTATGCTAAATCTAAATGGTAGAAATGAAACTGTTCGATCATTTAACTGTGTGTAAACAAATGACCGATTTTTAATTGAATTGTTAATGATACATTGCAACATTTGGAATCATTTAACTTTGTTGACTTATGCTAAATTGCATTGTTAGAAATAGAATTGTTTGATCATTTAACTGTGTGTATCTACAAAATGTGTTTACGAATCATATATTTAATATATATGAAAACAGAATTTGGCATTAAATAACCAAGAATGGTTGATATTCCATCAAACCAAACCAAACCAAACCAAACGACTCTAAGTGGGTATGGTAGTACCTGTTAAGGTCCGATTAATGGGTTAAATAGATTAGTGAAAATCATTGAGCCGATAGAAAAATGACACCTGATGGTGAGGCTCCTGTTCTGGAGAGTAGGAATCTGTAGAGTATCCCTTCATTGTCATTACTTTCAGGCGTACTCTAACTCGTAATATTAGTAACTGTTAAAGTACGATTTATGGATTAAATAGATCCTTTTAGAAGAATTCATATTTGATAGGAATAATTTTTATCATACTTCACACCTTGTCAGATTTGATAAGGAGTCATTCGACATTCCTTATTTTGAGGCGCCTCAGGCACCTAGCAACAAGCCTAGTCCTGCTAATTTAAAAGGGATACTGTAAGAAATAAATATTCCTTCAATATAATTTTGAATTAAAAAACAAAATTACAAAATTTAAATAAATAAATAAAATAAATATAACTTCTCCCAAGTATTTATTTTTAAGAATGATTAAAAGGACATTTTTTATTGGTTGAGAATAAAAAGCTGTCTTTGTGTAAATATCAATTTTATAACTATAAATAAGCAGACGTTGTTTAAAAAGACACGTGTGACAAATAACTACACAGTCAACAAAAACCTTTCGACATGGAATGACGTCGCTTCAAATAACCAACGTTACACACCTGAAAAGTAATGAATCTTCGAAGACAACTATTCTTTGAAAGAAAAGCAAACAAAGAACCTAAGCTAAGTATTAATTTGGTTGTGCTTTTATTTGGGTCTATATATGTATATATGCAAATTTCATTAAACATAATAGACATTTTATGTCTACATATTTTCTTTTGGATCCGTTCGAATTCCCGTATTACTTTTATTGTATTCTGGGGGAATTGATTTATGTATTGTCCATAGTTGCATATATCCCTAGTACTTTCTGCCCGACTTTGGGCCATCATCAGGGGAGGATCTACTACAAAAGTGATGTAACTTTTGTTTTAGCATATTACTACTGTGTAAGGGCGTCTTTGCCGTTGAAGGTTTTGGCGTTTGTTTTTGAATGTGATTCTATATTTAGTGCCAGTAGCTAAAGACATTTAAGTACATTAGCACTGGTTTGATAATTAATTCTATTGAGTGTCGGTTGCAGGTTTCTGATATGTAATGCTTCGAGAATCTGAAGTTTTTGTTTATTATTTTGATGTTCTAATATTGTTGTGTTGTCGGTGAGAATTTTGCGTAGTTGTGTTGTTGGGCATGAATGTTTTTTTTAAATGCTGAGCTATTGAACTTGTGTCTAAAAGGTGCATTGTAAGTCTCCTCGACAGGGTAGTTGAGGTTAAATCAACATATATATTATTATTATCAGAGATACAATCTCCTAAAGGACATTTAAATTTATATATAACATTGGTTTTTTGCAAAACTCCAATCGAGGGAGAGGAATTATTTCTAATGACTAGATTCGAGGTTTTAAACTTATTATAATATATAACAAGTTTTATTTTTTTATTAGGATCAGTGGGGAGTATGTTTTTGTGAATCAATGTTTTCAAGATTTTTTCATCGGATTTGTAATTGTAGTGCATTTGGTTACGATAAAAAAGTTTGATATATGTTTGTTGGCTGGATGGAGTAGTACACTGTTTATTTTGTTGGTTAACATTTTTGATCATATGTTTAATTTGTTCATCAACAATATAGTTAGGAAACCCATTGTTGATGAGAGCCTGTTTTATGTTTTCTACCTCTTTATAAAATATTGTTTTGGAGGAGGAGATTAGTTTGGCACGGGATATTAGATTATGAATAATTGCTTTTTTATATAATTGCTTATATGTGTATATGTGTATAAGTGCTTTAATATGGGCTATATGAATTTGACTTGGCTATGTGTTCACTTTTCTCATAAAACTTCACACTAAAAAAGTAAGTATTATGTTGGTTAATAATTAACATAAATATTTTAAGTTGGATTAAATAAATTTTCCACAATACTTGATACCATGTAACTGAAAATTATTTTTTTTTAATCTGAGAATTAATTTTTATTTATTTATTGCGGACTTTTCCCCCTCATCTTGGTAGTTTTTGTGTTGTTTCTTCTTTCACTACGTTTCGGCCAAATTCCCTCTGGCCTTCTTCAGGTGATTTTACCGCGACCTCGGATAGGAATGATGAGTCTTGTAACCGTATCCCCAGTAATTACTGCCTTCCATAGTTGTTGTCTATCGCACCACGTTCTTGTGACCAAGTATACCTCTGGCCGACTTGGGTAGGATTTGAAACCGCTATCTTCTGACAATGCTCACCTGGAACCGAAGAGACTCATCGCCTCTACCCACTGCGCCACAGGCCCCGAAGAGCGACCAAGGATGGATTTTTTGGTCTCATAAATCATTATCTGGTCTTCCAGAATCGGGTCCGTACCGAATTTTTGTATATTGTCCTTAATTGGAATCATTTTTGAGATGAGGCTTTTTTTTTTATAATCTGAGAATTAATTTTTATTTATTTATTGCGGACTTTTCCCCCTCATCTTGGTAGTTTTTTTGTTGTTTCTACTTTCACTACGTTTCGGCCAAATTCCCTCTGGCCTTTTTCAGGTGATTTTACCGCGACCTCGGATAGGAATGCCGAGTCTTGTAACCGTATCCCCAGTAATTACTGCCTTCCATAGTTGTTGTCTATCGCACCACGTTTTTGTGACCAAGTATACCTCTGGTCGACTTGGCAGGTCTTCTGTGTTACATTTAGTGTCCTCACATAGCTGCTGTATGTATGTTCGAGCTGGTCGTCCTGCTTTTGCTTGGCCATATGTGGGGGTCCATAGGTGTACATCACTTATGAGCTCGTCCTTGCTTCTCCTGCAGTGTCCTGCGTGTCTGGTTCGTCTAACTTGTATAGTTTTCGTGATGGGAGGCAAGTGGCCGTATAGTTGGTGTCTTGTGGGGTGTTGTCACCAGGACTTGTTCAATATTGCTCTCAACATTCTTGTGTAATTGCCGTTTAGTTTCTTCTCCAGCCGTTTAGTTAGCGTCCATGTAGTGCATCCTTATAGCAGTATCGATACAACCGCTGCCTGGAAGAAACTGCGTTTCATTTTATCGGTCAGGTCTGATTTCCATATGATCGAGAGCCTATCGATGGCTGTCCATGCTTTCGTTAGCCGTGTGTCGATGTCTTTTTCGGTTGATGAGACGCTACTTCCTAGGTAGGTGTTGTTAAATAAAAATAACTATTTGAAACCATTTAATTTCTAGGATTAGATTGAGAAAATTGAAAGCATACAACTCTGTGCTTTCACATAGTCGTATGATATAAAGTATTTTTGCGTGCAAAAACCGCCTTAAGAAACAAATACACGAAAAAGTGTAAATTCATATTTCATTGAACAATATAGACATGTTTTGTCTACATATTTTTGTATATATCCTTTTCCAGTTGCCGAATTGATTTTACCGTGTCCGGCTAGAATTGGTTGATGAAACTCCCATAATGTTCAATGAAATATGCACACATGAAGAAATGCTGACCAAATATGCATATCTAAAAAAAATGTAAATTGAACACAATTCCCTAACTTCGAGACATAAAATAACCCTTGACGGGTTGACAAGTTATTAAAATCAATCAATCAATCAATCATACACACACACACGCACACATACTCACCGGTATATACATGTGTGTATATATATCTTGGGTGATTATCTGCATACACACACACACACAAATGCGCGCGCGCGCGCACACACACACACACACACACATATATATATATATATATATATATAAATATATATATATGAGATAGCGTTGACAAAGAGTCAACAGCGCTTGGTGACTGTCAGTTTTTTGTATTTCTGGTGACAGTCACCAAGGGCTGTTGACTCTGTCAAAGGTACTCTAACTTAGATTTACCTAAGATCTAACTCCAATACTGTGTACTATTGATTCATAGGTATAACAAACTACATTATATATATATATATATTTAGATACAACCAGCGGTCCTTTTTTAAAAATCGACACAAAGCCAATAAATCTTAAAATTGATTTCCAACGGAAATGACATCCACTTTACCTTTTAATAGTAGTTCCTAAACAATTGTTTACTTTTTATTATGTTTTCTTCTGAACACAATTCCCATAAAAGTTGCTTCTTTCTAAGAATAATTTAAACCTTCTTTTTCTTGAGTGCTGTCCAACAGCACACGAAATTGAGATCTTTAAATTCTAGACCAGGAAGTATACCAGAAACACTTGAGTCACTCTTCGTCCATCCACATATTTATATTTCGATTTTCACCCATCTTTCTTTTTTAATATCCTTCACATATATTTCTTACATCTTATTGCCCTGTCATCCATCGTAAGCCTTTTCTGAGTAGCGGTCAATTTGGCTTTGTTTAGAGTGAATCATAGTTTTTGAAATCCTTTAAATCTTCCTCAGACACCTGCATCAAATTCAGTCGAGAGTGCCATTTTTCTTTGGAAAGAGAACTTTGTGATGACTCCTACCATATTCTGCAGGATTGAGATCTACTGAAATCAGATAAATTCTTCGACTCCAAGAACAAATAACGCGAAATCAGAGGTATCTTTCATCTCGAAGGCTCGTCGTTGGTGGGAGTCGCTTTTACCATTTCGTTCACGAAAGCATCACTTATTAAGCTGAATATCAAGCGGTAGTCTGCTTTGAAGTTAATGCCCTTGCGTATGCGCCGCTGGTATTAATGGTCGTTTCTTGACTAAATCCGGTACTGAGACTCTCTAACCAAACATATGAATATATAGCAATCCAAAAATAACACACACATATGTATATATATATGAAGCTTTATTTTTGACATCGGCGGTTACAGAGTTTTAATCCCGTTGAGTTGTAAATATAACCTAATAATATCTGCTTTGATTGTATAGTATAAACAAAAAATATTGTTTTAAATACGAATAAAGTTTGTAACCCTAGTCGAGAGGGACCTTAAGCCTCCCTTTTCAATAGCTACAACACTGAGGTGTAGGGAAGGGCGTTACTCCATTCCCTAAATTGCACCACTTTACCCTTGATACGTACCTTATAATCCTGAGTGTTAAGCAAGGAAGAATCAAGTACCGTTTTTCGAGTTTTTGGTATGACTCAACATGTGATTGAACTCTGGTCTCCCGGGCCTTTGGCGAACCGCTGGGCCAACGGACCAGTTCATAAATTCGCATACTTATCTGAAATATCTATAAATATAGGAACCAAAATATAAATGTATATTTTTTCACTTTTTTTACATCCGGAATCCAGTGTGTATTTATAGTTATATGGTTTGCTTTATTTATAAATAAAGAAGAGCTATGTTTTGGTTATAGAACATATTGACGTCTTAGCTGGAGCACGTGGCATTTGGTTATCCCAGTAGCAAATGGACATAGCGACCCAAGTTCAAATCCTAGACGACCCTGTTTGCATTTCAAATATCGCTAATAGTCTTGGGAAAGTCATGCATCCAACTATTCTTCCCCAAGCTATGGGTAAATAGTCGGACAAACAGAGATCTGTAATGTTGGTATGGCAACCGGTTTAGGAAGTGGAAAATTCTGAATTCAAACGTGCATAATTCTTTCAGTTGGTTTTCTGTGATTTCAATTGGGTTTCTAAAAAGAATCTTAAAATACTCTTCCACCTCAGTATGTATTTACCCAACCCCTCCACACGGAAATGAGTTGACACAAAGTCAATTTTTAAGCGGAGTTTAACAGGTTTGAAGTCAGAGTTTTCTTTCTCCTAGACTGGTTGACTAGCCAAGGCTAAAGAATCCAGTATTCTAGACTATTTACCCATAGCTGGAGAGAGAATATTTGGATTCATATATAGTGCTATGTGAAAAGCAATCAGCCTCGTACCGGATTTGAACTCGTGTTGTCGTGTTCCTTTCCTTCGACTATAACCATTATACCACGGATACCTCAGCAGCAATATCTCATGTACTAAAAGCCGGTGTCAACATACACACAGGTAACGAATGGTGTGCTATAGACAGGTCATTGACCATATCGAAATCAGATCTCTCTGATAAAATGTAATGTAAATACTTTCAAACTGTAACCGCGTAACAAGTACAGTATGGTTGCACCACTAAGGATGTTATGTGCTGCTTTAAACAAATCCAAGAAGCAGCGGCCTACGAAACAGAAGTTATACGGTCACTTACCTCCAATCTCACAAACAATCAATATAAGACAAATAAGACATGCTGGGCATAGCTGTAGAAAATGGGAGAAACACATAAAAGACGTTCTCCTATCGACTCTTACACATAGACACAGCAGTGTTGGTCGACTAGAAAAAACTTAAATGAATCAGCTCTGTGCAAAAAGAGGATGTCGTTAACAGGACTAATCAAAAATAATGACAGAGAGAGAGAGAGAGAGAGAGAGAGAGAGAGAGAGAGAGAGAGAGAGAGAGAATCAAGGATTCCGTGCTGTTGACACGCATTGATGATGAATGTCTATTTTGTATATTATTGTATAATCTTTCGCCAGGAATAATAAATTCCCGTTATTTTTGGTTGAGACGATAAAGAATTTTTAAACAAAAATTCTTGTTGCGTATTTGTTTATGGTCGATAGCATACATGGAGAATATGTAGATAGCAATTTACTTGTCGAAATATGTATTTGTATATTAAAAAAATTAAAACTGTCAAAAAGCTCTTAAATTCAAGAATATAAACATCTTCACCATCGGCAAATAATTGACGAATTAAGTCGGCTTACCCAAAATAAATTGTTTACTTCCGAAATGTTTTTGTAAATATCTTAGAGTAAATATTGAAATCATTTAACTAATTATCACACACACACAAACACGCTGGTCCAGTCGGCTGGGGCCTTAGAATACACCGGCTGCATCTCTGCAGAGGGGTAAGAACCGCCCCCTCAACGAGTGTCATCGATATGACACAAAACAATCTGATGGTGAGGTTCCACTAATGCTGGAGTTTTGGGTAATGGGGAGTACACCTTTATTGCCATCGCTCCCAAGTCCACTCTTGCCTGAAGTGGTAGCACCTGATATGGTCCTATCTATGGATTAAATAGAACTAATCTGCGTCATTATGCTGAACTGAACTGCTTGAAATAGAACTGTTTTTGACATTGAAACAGTACTTACGCTAAACTGAATTCTTTGAAATAGAACTTTTTCTGATAAAAACTATATCAATACTAAACTGAATATTTTTGAATTAGAACTGTTTGACTAAACTGAATAGCTTGAAATAGAAATATTTTTGACAATTAAACTGTGTACTTATGCTAAACTGAGGTGTTTGAAAAAGAACTGTTAATTAAGTATAAAAATAGATTTGGCATTAACTAACCTACAAAGTTTGATATGACATAACACACACACACACACATATATGCATGTATGTATGTACGTATATATCGTATATCGTATCTATCTATCTATCTATCTATGAAGCCCAGTTGGCTGGGGCTGTAGAATACACCAACTGCATCTGTGCAGAGGGGAAAGACTCCCCCAACGAATTTCCTAGATATGACACGAATCAATCTGATGACGAGACTTCACTAATGTTGGAGGAATGCAGAGTGCCCCTTTATTGACATCGCTCCCATGTCCATTCTTGCTCGAAGTGGTAGCATCTGATTGGGTCCTATCCATGCGTCAAATAGAACTAAACTGTGTACTTTTGCTAAAGAGAATTGTTTGAGATAGAACTATTTTGATATTTAACAGTGTGTAACCAAAAACTATACTTAAAGAAAACTGATTTGTTTGAAATAGAATTGTTAATTGGTATAAAAATGAATTTAGCTTAAAAAAAAAAACTACAATGCCTGGTAAGCCATAAAACCAAACCAAAATAAACCAACTATACAAACCTTTATCAAAACTTTAAGCGACCCAAAAAGGGTTGATACGCCGCAAAACCAACCAACCAACCATCTACCTGTGTTCCTACGTGCGTGTTATTAAAAATACCAGCAAAATGAAGTCTTCAACAAATTTTATGAACTTTATCCTGTTTGGAATCCTATCAACAACATACAACGCAATACTTAGCTAAAACACCCTTTCGATTGGGGCTTTAAATGCATGGCCTGAATACCCTGAAAAGAGGCAAGACATCTAAAAAAAGGTGTATCCTGAGTATGACACTAAATTGCATAGGGTGCTGGAGATCCAGTTCTGGTGCTGTAGGGTGTGTGGAGTACTCCATCATTGTCAATAAGGCCAGATCCACTCTTACCCGGAGAAGTGGTACTTGTTAAGATCCAATCTATGGGTCGAATAGATCTGTTTGCAAATTATCATTATCAAATAAGAATACTTGATATCATATAAGTAAGTGTAAAGCACCCTTAAAAACTACACAAAGATGGAAATATAAATCTACAATGTGCGCAATGCATAGATTAATCCCAGGTGAGTTAACATGCCGTTAAAATCACTTTATTAATCTGCTTAAAACGTAAGCATTCTCAAAAAGGCTATGATCAACAGCTGCCGTCAAATTACGCTGAGAACACCAGTTCCCTTCAAATCACCTCAGTTAGCTGACCACTCAGTAAGCGTTGATAGAGTCAGTTATCAAAAGCCTCTGCTCAAGATTTGGCAAGGTTTAATAAATAAAAACAATATTGAAATACTTGCATTTAACTCTTTAGTGTTTGTTTCTTGATGCTGGTTGAAGACGCTCAAAATTTACACCTATGTGAGCAAATCACATTTTATAAGTCCATAGATAATTTCAATCCTACATAAAAACATCAAATTCAACAAAATGGGAGCCCAGAAGAATACACAAACTGCATCTCTACAGAGGAGTAAGACTCACCGAACAAGTGTCCTGGATATGACACTAAGCAATTTGATGGTAAGGCTTCAGTAATGCCGGAGCTTTAGGGAATGTTGAAAACCCTTTCATTGCCATCGCTCCCAGGTCCTCTCTGATCCGGAGTAGTTGCACTTGACCGAGTCCTATCAATGGGTCAAATAGAACTAAACAGTGTTATTATACTAAACTGAATTGTTAGAAATGAGCTGTTATTACATTTAATTATGTGTTTAAACTGCGTACTTATGCTAAACTGAATTGTTTGAAATAGAACTGTTTCAACATTTAAACGTGTGTAAACAAAAATTGTACGTATAACAGAACTGTTTATTTGTATAAAAATGGATTCGGTGTTAAATAACCTAAAATGTTTGATATGCCATAAAACTAAACCAAATCAACAAAAGGCCTAGAGCTGCAGGTCTCTCAAAAAGGCAGCTAAAAAGAAAAGGTTGTAGCAATAAAGAAAGTGGTCAGGTGATTTCAGAGACAAGACAGGTCAGTAGGTTGTTATCAAAATCAATTATAGTTTATTTGGATTTTACAAGTTCTTTTTGACTGCTCTCATCAACGAGAACATGTGGGTTTTTTTTTGTTTAGTTGATGGAGGAAAGACGAATTGTTTTACGAATCGTCATCCACCTCCAGTGGAGGTTGGGATATTTATAAAATAAGGAATAAACCTCCAAATAAACGATTGTTTCTTAATCGGTCTAAGACTCAACTCGTTAATCATTGTTTCAAAGTTTTTGTTGATTCACAGGTGATTGTCCACAGCTAACCCCAATAAATCATTCAACTTTCACATTATTCTTTTTCATGGTCAGGGATTTGAAATCTGACTCGTCCTCTGTTGACCACTCCAACGTGAATGATCACTGTATCGAGTAGGCTGGTAGGAGAAGCCATCTAATATCAGATTTTAATGTAACGTAATGACCCCCAACCATACACGCACTCTAGATAGAGAATACGTTAAGCATTCGTGGAGGCGTAATTTGGTTGGTTGTTTGGTTGGCGCTATAACCTCACCCTTGCGGGTTTAACGAAAAGTTTGTAGGCAACTTTATTTTTAAACGAATTGTCAGAGCTCATTTATTTGCTCACTGATAAATAGTTTCAAGTATTCCTATCTAACTCTTAGAATTCTATTTAGTATTAATCATTTGATGGTTTCAAGTATTTTTATTTATCGCAAATAATTTTATTTAATATTAATCATTTGTTTGCACACATTTAAATGGTTTTAAGAATTGCAATTTAATACGAATAATTCTATGTAATATCAACCATTCATTTGTACACATTTAAATGGTTTTAAGAATTGCAATTTAATACGAATAATTCTACGTAATATCAACCATTCATTTGTACACATTTAAATGGTTTTAAGAATTGCAATTTAATACGAATAATTCTACGTAATATCAACCATTCATTTGTACACATTTAAATGGTTTTAAGAATTGCAATTTAATACGAATAATTCTACGTAATATCAACCATTCATTTGTACACATTTAAATGGTTTTAAGAATTGCAATTTAATACGAATAATTCTACGTAATATCAACCATTCATTTGTACACAATTAAATGGTTTTAAGAATTGCAATTTAATACGAATAATTCTACGTAATATCAACCATTCATTTGTACACAATTAAATGGTTTTAAGAAATGCAATTTAATACGAATAATTCTATGTAATATCAACCATTCATTTGTACACAATTAAATGGTTACATGTATTACTCTCTAACACTAATATTTCTAATATCAATAATTTGTTTGCATACCGTTTAAATGGTTTCAAGTATTTCTATTTAATGCTAGTCAAGCTATTCATTGAGTATTCCAATCTGATACGATCAATTTAAATATACCTGTATGATTTCAAATAACTACTATGTTTAAACCTTACTGAGCTGTTCTACTTGACTCAAAGATCGAAGTCTAACTGATACTATCACTCCAGGTCAGGGTGGACCTGAGAGTAATACTAATGAAAGGATTCTGAACATTCTCCAAATTCCAAACTTGGAGCTCCACAATCAGATGCAGTTTAGTAACAGAAGGCATAATTTACAAGTAAAAGGTCAAAAGTCGTGACTACAAAAGCAAAAGATACACAAAAATCTTCGGGGGTGTCCTCGTGGTGTAATGGTTAAAGTGATGGACTGCGGAATCGTAGTAAGCGAGTTCGTACTCCAGTCGCGCTATTACGTTTGCTTTTGGGCAAATACTCTTGGGAAAGGTGTGAACCCCCTTATCCTCCCAGCTATGGGTTAAATAGTACTGTTCTAATAGGAGAATGGCTTTGGCATTAAATAACCTAAAAAAGGTTGATATGCCGTTAAACAAAGAAACCTAACCTAACAAAAAACTTTGTCAATGATTTTAAACATAATGCGTTTATGATTGAAACTTATTATTATCTAAAATTTCCCTGCGTCTTATATGCCATATGTTGGTTTAAGATTCGTGATAGTCTGGCAACTCCTATTAGCTTAGACTTTGAGTAAATTTCATGTACCTATTGTCATTATTTAAAGGGCTGTTATTGATAATATTCATTCTATCAATTTCATCAGCACAGGGTTTTCTTTTCTTGATTTGCTCTATTGAACTTGGGGTGCATCTTATACACCTGTGCATCTTGTATGTCATCAAATACGGTAATCAAGTTTCCCTTAGAGTTACCATTGCAGGTAGCATCCTATATAAAAGACAAGAGAAAACCGCCCTGTCAACGAGACTTAGAACACACCGACTGTATCTCCAGTGACAAGCTAACACCCCTTAGGATAGTTTTCCTGAGCATGACACTAAACTACTCCTAATGGTGAGGCCCCACCTCTGAGGATCTAGGGAGCGTGGAGTACCTCTTCAATGCCATTATTACTACCAGGTCCAGTGGTTGTATCTGTTAGGCTCTCATCCATGAGTGAAATAGATCTGTTTAGAAATTATTCGTATTCATACGTGAGCCAAATACCTCCAACCCCCTAATCAGAACAAAAAAAATGTTTGGAAAACAACTATCCAAAAAATATATGTATGCACGTACTGTTATATAATTATGATAATGATTTTTTTATATTAATTATTTTTCGTTAATAATATTTTATTATTTAGGCTTTGAACTACTCGGGTCTCTTTGTCCAGGTGCATCGTCAGATGGTGCAGTCTTACCACCGCGCGGAAAGGATACAACAATCATTATCTGTCATAATAAACTCCAAACATGAAATGGGGCTGGGATGTAGATGACGTCATGCCCAGAAGAGAATTTGAGGATATTGAAAAGACAGTGAGTTGAGGTCGACCGTTGAAGGTAGTGGTTGAGTTTTTCGGATCTCAAACAGCAGAGATGAAATCTTAAACACCACAAGATGCACCGGACGTTGGGGTGGGGGTCGACATATGCTTTTATAATTTGTGTCTCTCTCCTCCTGTTGAAGGATCGAAGTCAGAAATTAATAAAACCGTTCGTATCCGAAACGACAGAGTCCGCTTGTATTTGTATATATATATTTGTATAACTGATATTGAAATCATTATGCCTATACAACATGTACACTGAATTTAATTTTCTAACGTCTCGGCTAGATGTTTGAAATGCCGTTAAAATCAATAAATCAATCTGAACCAAAAAAAAAAAAAAAAAAAAAAGGAAAAAAGCATGTTGCTTTCTGGTATCATCTTCCCTTGATCAAGTCCTACTGTTTCCAGTTGAGAAGGAAGAACATGTACTTCAAGACCCCATTTAATGATGTCTTTGAGGGCGTGGGAAATAATCTGTGAAAAGACAGCGGTTGGAGTTCAAATTCATTCGTCATAAACCTACAGTAGCGATAATTTATAACTTATCCTGTGTGCACTTGACTTGAACTCTTCGTTTCCAAAATAACCTGGGGGTGGGTTTTTCACCGCAGATTTCTTGGTGACTGTCTTAGACGAACGTTAAAAGAGATAAGACGATCGCGCATCATTATTAGCTATAATAACGACAGGAAATATTGTTAGCTTATCTGAATATTACTTACCTTTCAGATAATTAATTTTATGATCGTCTCGATTTATTTCGGAAAAAATGTTTTTTCTTCCTTGCAGTGATTAAATATCTCACGTTTTGTTACTGTCAGAGTGGAAGAAGAATGGAGCTCTAATTTTACAGACGGTAATCGTACAGCTGGTAAATAAATATGCGATCACTGTCAAACCTATCCAAAAAAATTTTAATAACTAGAAATCAAACTAGAAGAGTTTACAGAGGAAGAACTTGGCACAATATTAAAAAAAATTACGAGTAGAAATGCTGCTGGTCCCGATGAAATGCCTCCTGAAATATGGAAGACAAGAAAATTTGACAACACACTTCTTCGATTATGCAACAACTGATATAAATAAAATGGAGGTGCCCGTGGTGTAATAGTTATCGACGTAGGAAATGGACACGGCGACACGAGTTCAAACCCTGGTCGAGACTGATTGCATTTCACATAGCACTAATACCCTTGGGAAAGGTATGAATCCAATTATTCTCTCTTCAGCTATAGGTAAATAGTTGGGCAGACTAGGTTCTTCAGCCTTGGTGAGGCAACTTGTCTAGAAGAAGTATAACTGAATTCAAACCTGTTAAACTCCGCTTAAAATTTGACCTTGTGTCATATCGTGCCTGAGCGGAGGGGTTGGTAAATATGGATATAAACAAAATACAATAAGGAAATAGACAAAAGGCTCCCCTTACAAATGAAAGGTTACTTCGGAATCACTAATGAACAACAGAGGCATAACTCTTACTGCTGTTCCTCCAAAAGTTTACCATTTCCAGTTTCTCAATAGTATACACCGTGAAAACGAGAAAATTCTTAGAAAAAACCAAAACAGTTTTCGAAGTAATCCATACACAACACCACAAATTTTGACAATCCATCAAAATCATTAAAGGGATAGACGCAAAAAAATCGCAAGACAAAACTACTTTTCGTAACGCTCGAAGGCATCCGATCCCATTGACAGGGGAAAGATAGGGCAAATACAACTAGTATATGGTTTCGACCAAAACACGAAAGAAATGAGTCACTCATCTGATTGAGACATAGACTTGTTTGACTTTGTCCCTGGAGTCATAGATGGAGATATATTAGCGCCATATTTGTTTGCAATTTGCCAAAACTACGTTCTTCGAATGTCAATATACAAAAAAAAAAAAAAAAAAAAATGCCCTGACGCTAAAAAAAAAAAAAAAAGAAAGAAGTTGACGATATCTCGCAGAAACTACGACAAACACAGACAACGCAGATGATCTAGTGCTTCCCATAAATACACTTGTTAATGCTGAATCCTTGCTGCATAGCCTGGAGCATACAGATGAAGGCATCGGCCTCAACAAGAATGACCCCCACCAAAAAAACAAAAACAAAAACGAAAAGTGAAAGATGACTTCATCTTCTTTAAAACACATGAACTCTGATTTAAACAAAATGGAGTCATCTTCAATTCAAGTGGCAAGCCTCTGTAATCAGTTGGCTAGTTTACATACCTCGGTGGTAATATCGCATCTACTGAAAGCAATGTCAATATATGTATAGCAAAGGTGAGACTGCTATTGACAAGTTATCGACCAAATAGAAATCTGATCTCTCTGATAAAATTAAACTGGATTTCTTGCAAGCTATGACTGTGTCAATACTGCTGTATGGATGCACCATCTGGACCTTAAGGAAAGGCATGGAAAAAAGACACAAGGATTTTACGTGCTATTTTGAACAAATCCTAGAAGCAACACCCCACAGAACAGCAGTTGTACGGCCAGTTACCACCCATCTTCCAAACCACCCCAGTAAGACGAACAAGACATTCTGATCATTACTGGAGGAGTAAAAACGAAGTCCTAAGCAACGTTCCCTTATAGACTCCTACACATGGACTTGCCGACCAGCAAGAGCTTAAATACATCTGCTCTGTTGAGACACTGAATGTAGTCTAGAGAACCTTCCAGGAGCGATGGACGAGAGAGAGAGAGTGTGTGTCAGAAATCCGCACCATAAATCTGATTTGATGACAATGATAATGAGAAATTATAAAATTCTCAGTTTATATTTCAGTTGATTTATTTTGCTTGTATTAAAACAAAAACTGGTTTGGTAAACACTTAATTATAGATGATACTTTATAGTCTCCTATCTTTCTGTGTTGCCTATTGAACCTTGACTGAGCCATCCATTAGAGATTTCTCTGAACAGTACGCACTTGAGTAAGTAAGCGGAAGCAGTCACATGGTTCATCGGAAGTCGTGGGCGTAATATATGCAGATGCCGCGTGAGGGTCTGAGAGGGTAGGAAACAGTGAAGACCCAGCTTGAAGACACTGATAGGGGGCGGCATCCAATAGCGGCCTCCGATTGAGTACCCCTAGCTGATAAGCAGAAAAGTGCCAAATGGAGCCTTGAAGATAATACAGCGTGGTATGGTTAAGAGAAGAAGTTATAGGTCAATATTGCAGTTTGTCTCGTCTCCCCGCGTCCGTCTGTCTCGCACACTACAGAAGCTTCAACCCTTTCGAGAATAAACTGTCAGGGTTATATTTTTATAAAGAAGTGTTATGGCCATTCTTTCTTCATCCATCTATATTCCCTCATCACGGTATATAACATCTGGATCCAGAATTAAACGGTATTAATTCCAACTGCTTTACTAATTACATTAAACATACATCCCCTGTTAATATTTTACGAGTGGGAAAGATTGAAACAATTCCTTGTACTACTGTTTTGAATTAACTGGCTCTAATTTTTTTATGAAACCGATTCTTACAAGCAGAAAGCGTAAGCCAGATTTACTCAAACAAAACAGTATTTTAGGTGACGTCTTCCATGGAGTTGGAAGGATAGGGATCGTTCAATATCGGCAATAATCCGCGAGTTGGCAGCTACGTGATACATCTCAGAGGAGACTAGAAATGAAAGGAAAAACTTAGCGGTTTTATACTGAAATGATACGGGATGGGCAAAGGTAGATATTTGGAAAACGATCATGAGATACCAAGTAGAATGGGGTTCAAGGATTCGTGAACGGTCCGAAAATTTGAATTGTTATCAAAGTAAAGACATGCATACCAGGACTTCATAAATATACAACCATAGGACAGAAAATCGTGTCTTTCAGTGCATAGTGAATTTGATCTTCACAGGGTGCCTATAGTTTTGTGAAATGACGAGATCGGGTCTTTAAAATTTGATTTAATAGTAAGTTCTGCCATTGTTCCATGTTAAATTTCATTCGCGAATTTTTTCATTAAAATATAAAAATTGAAAATATCTGCATAGAAATAGAGAAAAATGTAAGTTTGGAAATAGTAGAAAATATATGTTTTAGGAATAGCAAAAAATTAACGCTTAAGAAGAGTAGAAAAATATATTTTAGAAAAAGTAAAAAATATGTTTTGGAATAATAGGAAATATGTTATTGGAATTGTGGAAAATATATGTTTTAGCTAGTCTTGCAAATCACAGATAATAATATTTATTATTATCCAGTGTTCTGCTAGTATTGGCTCGTGACAGACAAGATAAAGTTTGTAATAAACCGACTTTATGTATCTGCAATAAAACTTAGGTTAGCTAGTCTAAAAAATCTCGGTTGATGATATATATCATCTCCCAGTACTCTGCTAATGTTGCCTTGTGCCAGAAAAAATAAGGTTTTCAATCTACATTATGGGTCGGCAGTAAAGCTTAGGTTTGTAAGTTAATTTTGCAAATCACGGATAATAATGTATATTATCACTTAATGCTATGCTAGTGTTGCTTTGTGGCAGACAAGATAAAGTTAGTTATGAACCTACTTTAGGCGTCAGCAATAAAGCTTAGATTTGTCAGATTGTCTTGTAAAGCATGGCTTATAATATCTATCATCATCTAGTGCTCTGCTATTGTTGCCTTGTGTCAGACTAGGAAAAATTAGTAATCAATCTATGTTAGACGTATTGCCAAGGGATTTATAGTTGTAATTTCTAGTGATGCCATTAAACGACGATGAGTGAATTATTTTTACAGGTTATACCGAGTGATTCAAATCCTTCATGACATTCTGGCGATAACACTAAACTACATCAGGTGGTGAGGATACACTACTGAAGCTCGGGAGAATGTGGAGTATCCTTTTATTACTCTTATTTCCTGGTTTACTGGGACCCAGAAGGATAGTACTATCCGTTAGGTTCTTATCTATGGATCAAATAGATGTATTTAAAAATTATTCGTATCTAATAGTATAAATATATATATGTAGTAAAGATTCGCGACCTTAGTCGAGGGTGACCAGAAGACTCCCTTTCAATAGCAACAACATCGAGGTGTAGGGGAGAGTGCTACTCCATTCCCTGGATTGCTCCACTTTATCTTGATCCTTACCTTATAATGCTGAGTGTTAAGCAAGACGGTATCAAGTACCATTTTTTCAATTTTTGGTATGATGCGACCTGCGATTGAACTCCGATCTCCCAGACCACTGGCGAATACTCTTCCCATTAGACCAATAGCCCGGTAGAGTGTTCGCTAATGGTCCAGGAGACTGGGTTTCAATCCCCGGTCGAGTCATACCAAAGACTCAAAAAATGGTACTTGATGCCTTCTTGCTAAATACTCAGCATTATAAGGTACAGATCAAGGGTAAAGTTGATCAATCTAGGGAAAGGAGTAGCGCCCTCCCCTACACCTCGGTGTAGTAGCTATTGAAAAGGGAGCCTTCGGGTCACCCTTGACTATGATTGCCAACTTTACTTACAATATATATATATATATATATATATATAGTATCGCCCACCCTGTCTTTTATAAAAAGGTTACTTTTCATCTAAATCAACAATTATCCAATTTCATAATTCATAGGGGAACATTATACAATAAAAAAAAGTATAATTAGGTATCATTTATTACCAAACTCTCTAGCATGTAACAAAGAAAAAATAGCATCTCAATCTCAGATACATATATTTATATATCAGCATCAGCATCATGGCGTGTTACTTGCACAGATTTCCCTGACCCTCTGCCACCATTTGTCCCTATCGTCCATCGCTCTTGGTAGGTTTTCCTTGCTACATCCTTTATCAGTAAAGAGCCGTTGTAGATAGGTTCGACCTGTTTGCCGTTCTCTTGCTTGTCCATGTGAAGGGGTCCATGGGAGTACATCGCTAATGAGTTCACCCTTACTTCTCCAGCAGTGTCCTGCATATCTTGCTCGCCAAATTTGGATGGTTTTTGAGATGGGTAGTAGGAGTCCACAAAACTGCTGCTTTGTCGGATGCTACTTCCAGGATTTGTTCAATACAGCATTCTTGTGCAATTGCCGTCAAGTTTTCTCTCCGTACGCTTAGCGTCCATGTTGCAGTATTGACACGACCGCTGCTTAGATCCCCCACATGTATATCGATCTATCTATTTGAGGTATACTGCTACAATTTCATATTTTTGATGACATAGATGGGTTTGTAGATCATTGTTACTGTGTTTGATTTTCACCGAGTGCCACATACGTCTGTTCTATATTATTTAATGTCTAGTATTATTAGTACACGTCGTTCAAGTAAATCAGTACTCAATAAGGCACGAAAATTAGTTCTTGATATGGCACGGAGACATCGTAAAGTAAGTTTAAATAGTTAAATGTGATCTACTCCCCAATTAGCACCGTTTACTAACTTAGGAATTTGAATTGCTGCAATGAAAGGTAATTAAAATCAAGATGAACGAAAATTCATATCCAACAAAATTAATAATGTTTTACTGTGATTAATATCTTTTTAAAAATTTGCTTCTTTATCAGCTTCTTTGTAATTGAAAGTTGATTAAAAGCGCAATTATCTTGTACCGTTTCGTTCAGTCCTTTTTAAAAGTGCAGTTGGGCTGATCAAAGATACTTTTTTTCTGTGTGCAATTGATTTCTTTTACGATTAGGTTAACGGGAAATAGGCAGAATATGTGAGTGTGTGTGTGTGTGTGTACGGGGTGTGTGTGGATCTAAATGCTTTTCTTTTTCTGACCATTCAATCCACTGGAATCGGGAGAAATAAAAACGGAACCCTCATCGGAAGTGTAAGATCTTCACAGGAAAATTCATTTCCCGGCAGGTGCCTGTCTCTCCTTCCCCAGCGGGTAGAAAAATGTGGCTGCGTGTAGAGTACTCGAGCTGAACGCCCTTGACCGTCCTGGCCTTTTTTCAATGCATTGTCAAATCTTTACTTTATCAATGTTTCCTCCTTCGAATGCATTTCGTTCAGCAGGAAGTAATAATTACATAGAGATCGGACTTCATACAAGGAAAGATGTCAGGTAAAAGTTTCAGCTGTCCACGTATCAGGCAACAGGCTTACGGATCCAGTACATATATGTTATTCGTACCAGCTTCAAAAGCTCTCCAAACCTGTTGGCGGGACTGAGAATACACTGACTATAACATCTACAGAAGGGTGTCCTGGGCATGGCACTAAACTGGAACTACTACTAAGGCCCCAGTTGTGACGTTTTGCGAGTGTTGAGTACTTCTTCATTGCCGTTATTCCCAGGTCTACTCACGTATATATATATACTTTCTTTAAGAAAAAAAACCAAAGACCGGTTACTTTAGGATTATAAATTTATTTCCATCCTGTTTTGTGTTTCTGATGTAAACCAAAAACACGAAAAAAAATATTTCAGGACTTCTTCAGATCTTATGGATAAAATAATTCAGAATAGACACGGAGGGGGGAATGGAAGAGGGGTGAAGAGTTATCTCCTTTTTTCACTTCCGTTTTTGATTTGTTTATTTATTTTATTTATTTTTATTAATTTAATTTTACTGTCGGTTGGAATTATAGTAATTAACTTTTTTTTATTTTTCTGCTATTTTATTTATTTTCTTTTTTAGTTAAGTTCTATAATTAACTTTTTTTATGTTTTTTTTTAATATGATAACTTTTTTGTAAAGGAAATATTAATACTTATATTAATTTCGAGTCTATTTCCTCGAGTTTATATATATATATATATATATATATATATATATAATTAAATATGTCCATACGAAAATACATAACTTTATTATTGGGCTGACTGATAATCTTAGGAATACATACGGGCCTTCAATTGCAGAACACCTTGTACATAATCGTGACTGTGCTGTGAATTTTAGTGTGGACTTATTCTCTATACTGAGTAAGGCACACTCTTCATTTCATCTGAAAGTGTTAGAGACTATTCATATTTTGTCCGACAGACCGTCTCTCTGTAAACAGAGGGAATGTATGCTTAATATTATTTCAATGTAATCTCCAAAACAATATTTTTCCCATCCTAAATATTTCCTGTACTTTTTATATTTTTAATTTTTCACGATTTTTTCCTCTATTTTGCTCTGTTGAGTGAGAAACAAAACCAGTCAGCCAGCTAGTTACCTTTTTTGCTTTTTATGTTTTTGTCACATCATGAATGCTTTGGGACTTCTTATTGCTTTGATTAAATTCTGTAACTCCAAAGTCTCCCTCTCTCTACACACACATATATATATAAATCAGGAGTTGGCTTTAAATAACCCACAGGAGTTGATATGCAATAAGACACCAACCAACCAAATGTTTTCTGATAAATAAGAAATAATAATTGAATCATAATAATAGGTATATTTGTGAATGAACTAATTACTGGATACTGCTAACAAGTCCCTTGCTCAAAATTTTCTCAATCATTGCAGGAAGGAAATAATCACATCCTCCGGTGAAAGATTCCTGTTCCATGTCTGCTGGGCGGTACAATCTTGACATGAATCCATTCTTGGCATGTTTTCGTTCGTAGTACAAACCGATGATTAACTTATTTAATCTATGGAAGAAAAGTCAGCTTCTTGGATAAATGTCTATTAGAAGAGTCAAAAAAAGAATAATTCAACTTAATATCAAACTACTTAACGTGATTGAGCAAAGAATAAGAAAACGTGAATGTTGTATTAAAAAATATTTGATCAGCTCCAGTTCCAACACTATAAATTCTTCTGTCTATGGGTAAAAATAAGTCTGACCACCTTTTATGAATTATAATTATACGTTAACGGTAATTTATACTTCCACTCGCCCGCCTCCAATTAAAGACACCGGTTACATTGTCTCTGGCTTTTAATTTTTACAGCCTTGGTCTGTGTTCAATGTTCTAAAGAACCATTCTCTGATTATGTTTTGCAAAGAATTATCATGGGATATATGTGATCATTTATCAAAAGAATCGTCAACAGAATTGATAAATATAAGATAGAATTAGTTATGTTGCAATAGAATGTAATTTTATCAACAAGAGTAATATAATTAGTACTCCAGTTGATAGTTTTAGAAGTAAGTTTTTTCCTAGAAAAACTTACGGTCAGCCAGAAGAAAGTGGAAAAGAAAGGACGTATATGAGAAAGATTCGAGGCAGAGAGAGAGAGAGAGAGAGAGGCACGATGATGGGGGAGAAGCGAATGAGAAGACGAACGGTGGGGGGGGGTCCCATATTTAAGTCAGGATAGTAGCAGCGGCCAAATTAGAAATATAAAAACTGTATCAGTAGCAATGTCTCGGCCGCTGGCTGTGATTGGCAAAAAAAGAAGGTAAAACCGTAGAGCCACTGGAGTAGACGAGGGTTAAAAAGAGGAAAAGAGAGTTAGTTGGATATCGGCCGTGGAGCTGTGCTGATGGGAGGCTGAGCAAGCACTCGCAAGAACTACATTAGAAAACAAGAAAGAAAATATCAAGGTCTGTATGTGCATATGTCTTCTCACGACGGTTTATTTCTCTCTGTCTAAAGCGGGTGGCACAGTTTTATACTCTGCTTCTCGACTACGAATGAAGGGTAGTAACAAAGAAACTTCACATCAAACGAACCTGCTGACGTGTTTTGTATGTTCGTCACTTTTTCTCACGGTCAGATTACAACGGGGGTCATACTGAAACTTAGGGCGTAGTGCTACTCTCATAAACCATTTAGAACGGTAGTGTTACACGTATCTATGCGGTGCCCTAGCAAAAGAAAAAAAAATCTGTTGATAACCGTGGCGGTGCAAGCGTCTATTTAGTGTCTTACCATTACATCAGTTCAAAAATAATGCATTCATTTGTCTTGGTTTACAAATAAGGCTGACTTAATTTAAGAAAAGTAAATTTGTTATTATATATTTTTAGATATGAGTACACCGAGCATTTTACAAATTGTATTTGAATTCAGTCCGTGGATCAGAAGAAGTAAGTGGGAGTCACCGAAGCATAGGGGTAACGTGCTGGATTGTGCGTAGTAGTTCGAACACCAGTGCCCTATCACTTTCGGACTAATCCTTGGGAAGGGTATCAACTATTTTATCCCGAAGCTATAGGTTAGATTATAACCCTGCTATGCTTCTACAAGGATGGATTTGACATTAAATAACCCATGAAGATAGATGTGCCATTAAACTGTGAAAGGAAAGATATATGTAAATAAAACCTTACCAACACAGTTTCCCCAGTTTGTGCTGCCCTGAAAGATGCTTGGGATGAATAGGATAAGTCATCCTGATTGGGTGAAATTATGCGTCGACTTAAATTACGCGCCAAACAAAAATACGAAAATTCCTTCTGCTGCAATTTTCTTCGATTTTCTAAAAGCTAAAATTCGTTGGAAGACACAAACCAAAGTAAAAATGTAATTTACATCGGAGATGTTTCAATAATAAAAATCGAGAAAAGAGATTCTCATAAGACTAGCAGAAGTACCGTATCTTATTTAGGCGTCATTGCTATGTATCCAGTTATTTCTTTTCGTTCTACATTAGTATATAAAATTAGTTGGGAGAGATTATCCTTTCTTTGGACTAAGTTTATAAACTGTATCATCAGGGTTTAGTATATGCTGACTGTATTCCCTGGAGAGGAGGAAGACTTCCACATCCCCACAAAAAGAAAAGAAAAGAAAAAAGGTAACTTAAGTATGACACTTAACTGAATCTGGTGTTGAGGCCCTAATTCTGGAGTTTAGGGGTTTTAACAGTTAAGTTTCTATCTAAGGGTCGAATAGATCTGTTTGCAAATTATTTGTATCATATATTTTGATATCTTATAACTGCACGCTCAAAAAAAAAAACAAAAAAACTCTTAAGAATATACATGAAAAATGTAAATATAAATATACAATGTACGCGATTCCCTAACATCTAGGCACAAAATAACCCCTGATAGGTTGATAATCTGTTAAGAATATATCAATCAATTTATAATTTCATTAATTTTTTCTTCTTTCTAAACTGAATTCATTTAGCAAATCTGACCAGTTTTAATCCAAATCCGGCTTAAATTTAAAAGAAATTTGAAACTCGTGTAAGTTCATTCTAAATTAAAAACGCTGAACTGATCAACTTATTTATACTATAGGCACCTCTAATAGTATCATGGTTGGCAAGCTAGACTAGGAAACCTACACGAGTAAGTTCGAGTTTAGTTGGGTGTCCCATTTATTCGGCTTTGTGCCACATCGAAGAAAAAGCTTCGTAAATTACTACTTGTTTATGCTATGGTGTATCGTGTACACTTCTATGGCCAATTAGCATTAGTTTTGTTAGTAAATAAACTTACTCATCCGGTTCTGTCCGATTCATCTGAAAAGGGTTAAGAAAATAATCTGCTTTTAAAAAGAAAGGCATCAGGCATGATGTAAACAGAAACTTGGTTGTTTCTTTTTGTCTTTTTATTCTTAGATAATCCGAAAGCTTTCTGGTTATTTGGGGCAATTGTGTTCATGTTACAACCGAGATGGTGATAGAAGCAGTGTTGTAAGAATCGTCTTTTCAGAATTTGCAAACCCTCTTGAAGATAACATCGGAAAAAAAGCTACAAAAATTGAACCCCAAAATTCAGCTATTAAAATCACTTACCTGAAGCATTTATAATTATTTATATTTTTATTCGTATTCTAGCTGTTTAGACACTTTCACGAATAAACATGTTTTACAAAGTTAAGTGATACAAGATCAAATCAAGGTAGCCGCTTTACTCCAAAGGTGTGCCGCTGGGTTGAAATAACCAAAATTCGGTCATCCAATAAGATTGTAATAAATCTATAACCAATAAAAAATGGACACGGCGACACGAGTTCAAATCCTGGACGAGACTGAATTACATTTCACATAGCACAAATACCCTTGGGAAAAGTATGAATCAATTATTCTCCCTCCAGCTATGGGTAAATAGTAAGGCAGACCGAGTTCTTCAGCCTTGGTGAGGTAACTAGTCTAGGAGAAGGAAAACTCTGAATTCAAACCTGTTAAACTCCGCTGAAAAATTGACCTTGTGTCATATCCTGTCCGATCGGAGTGGTTGGTAAATATGTATAACCAATAAAAAAAAAAAAATTAATACGAACAAGATTGACTCTAACGAAAAGATAGTTTTTAGCGGGAATGGTTAGGCACTAGCAGAGGTACGTCATGTTGCTTGAGTGCCCAAAATTCGTAAATGACTTACTAGCAGGAGTACCTCCTACGTGGGTTGACTTAATGATTTTAACGGCATTTCAACCAGTCTATGGATATTTTCTGCCTGGAGGTTAGGGAATCACGTTCATTGTTCGTTCATATTTACATTTCCGTGTAGTTGTTTCTTAAGAGGTTTTTTTTCCATACGCTCCTATAGAATACGAATAACTTTTAAACCTATTTCATCCATAGATGGAAAGATAACAGGTATTACCAATATAAAAAGGTATGAACCCCCTTATCGTCCCAGCTATGGGTTAAATAGTACCACTACTGTTCTTCTAGGAGAATAGCATTGGCATTAAATAACCTACAAAGGTTGATATGCCATTAAACAAAGAAACCAAACCAAACCAATATAAGTCAGCTTGAACCTGGTGTTAATGACAATGAAAGGGTTCTTCACACTTCCCTGATCTCAAGAATTGGAGCCTCTGCATCAAATTCAGTACAGTGTCATCATTAGGATGTACATTTTTTTTGACTGAGGTTACCCTCCTGCAAAAGATAGAGCCTGCATATTTTAAGTCCAGTTCACCAGGCAAATATATCAAGTGATGTATGTATTCCTGTATGTCATCAATGAAACTATCACTATTAATCAAAACTTGACATATAATATAATTTATATATATATACATATATATATATATATATATATTCAAACTGACTTTGCTAAAGAATATTTCTTCTATATGAATTTCAAGTGTAGGTGTTCAATTCCGCTTATTCATCGTACATCGGGATCAAGATGATTGTGTCGATGTCCCATATTTTTTACCCAAACGCCATAAAACACCATTTAATAACATAACAATCACACCGAAAAACTCACATTCTCCGATATACGAAATATTCTCGTTGACAATGCAAAAACCCTAGATAAAATTAACAATGAAAATCGCCTACAAATCCTTGAGGCAATATGAATTAAAAATAAAATGATGAATACGATCTAGGAATTGACTTTGATGACACATTTAAAGATGATAACAATATCTTATCTATTGTATCAAGAGCAAATGGAATGATTCGCTCGATGGTGAGAATTTTTTTATTTTTATTATTTTTATTATTTTTTTAAATATATAAAACCTTAATAAGCCCTCATGTGAAATATAGTAGTCAGGCCTGGGCTCCATTGTCGAGGCATCGAAATCAGAGGATTATGTTAAGAGTTGAGAACATACAAAAAACTGTGACAAAAAATAATAAAAAAGTAAAAGATTACTGTGATAGGGGGAGGATAGACAAATTAAGCTTAATTAGTTTATTAGAAAGAAGAAGGAGCCCAAATTTAAACTTTCTAAATAATGGAATTTCTAACATATTGTCAATATTTCTCCTCCAATCAGAAATTTTATTGTCATGACAGATTTTAAAAACTAAGTCTACCAACCAATTGGATTTTTTGCTTATAAAGTAATATATTTTTGGAACAAATTATCAGATCAGACCGAAAAGAGCGGCTGTGTAGACGATTTTAAAATCAAATTGGATCATTTTCGAAAAAAATAGTTAGAAAAAGAATTTAAGAGAGTATTTTTTGAACTATCAGATGAATTTTGTAACAGAATTGGGTCTGTATATAGATATTGTATTTATAGTGTATATGTTCTGTGCAAATATTCTTTTTTACATTTAATAATCGATGTGAGGAGATAACGAAAAAACTGGAGATGCCTAAGGATAAATAAATAACGAATAATGACACATTATTTCAGAATTTTTGTGATTAGCCATCGTATACTGTACTTAAAGTCGAAAAATCAAAAGAAATTGTTTGACCACTTATTTAAAATTTAACGTAAAGTTGTTTTAAGTCGGTATTCACCTAAATCCTATGCAAGGATTAAACAGAAGTTTAGTTTTTGAAGCGAAGTATAAATGATCTGAATTTTTCCTTCTCCTTGACTGGTTGCCCCCAAAGGACAAAAATCTCAGTCTGTTTGACTATTTACTCTTAGCTGGAATCGGAGAAAGCTAATTTATGCTTTTTCCCAGGGTATTAGTGTGAAAGTAAATCGTAAACAGCCTCTGCCGGGATTTGAACTCCGTTCAGTGTATAAATTTCCTAAGATGATAACCACGAGGCCATGCGCCTCCTGATTTTTTTAAGTACCTTAAAAATAACTTGAACGTTTGACTTTTTCGCTGATTGCTGACCTTAAGTCTAAAATACTTCCTTGGATGTAAACATCTTTTTTGAACGTACATTCTTAGCTACGTATGACTTTTTGTTATAATCGATTTTTATTGATTAATAATATTTATTCACTATTTGTATATTAAGTAAAAAAAGCAACATCTGCTCTATTCTCAATAGTTTATTTTTTTTCTTTTGGAGTTTTGCTCAACACTCGTTTGTGTTGAATAAGCGGTTTGATGGCTTAAAGTTCGTTTTAAAATCAGGTCAGAAAAAAACATTAAATTGTTTTAATTCAAAATAAAAATGATTTTGTACTACTGAAGAACACAGATAACATTCTTCCTTCTCCAGGGTTTTGCAATGGTTCATTCTTGAGTTGGAATAGTTGTTGCTGAGAGAAATAGACGTAAGCCGTTAGCTTTTTGAAATGAGAGCTATTTTGGGGACTTTATAAAAGTCTCTTGCAGCTTTGAAAGCTTTAGCCCGATATTCGAGATTAAACATTGTTTCCTGGTATTACGGAATTCATTTAAACATTTGAACTCATTAGCCCGATATTTGGAGCTGAGCTTTATTTTCTACTCGTTACGGATTTTGCTTAGCTGTCTTAAACTGTTAATCCAACATTTTAAGCTGAGCACTATTTGAAGGGGTATAGAGAATACTTTTAGATCTTTGAATATGTTAGCCCGATATTTTGGGTTTATCTTCATTTTACTATGAATAGGGAGACAGTTATGTCAGGCTGAAGTTTACTTTAATTTGCGCAAAATTAAACCGAATGAATTTTGTCTCTCATTTTCGATATTGATTCTTTTCATTTTGTTCAGTTAAAATCGATCTCACTTCAACGAAAAGTTACCGATTTATCAAAGTCACCAACTCAATGACCATAGCTAAGCGTCGATAAGAGAGATTGATGTGGCTGCAGTGAATTTTTTAAAATTTTATTTTTAAACTATAAAGTAATTATCTTTTTAATTAAATGTCTGCTGTTTTATATGGCAATGTTTCTTTTCAATGTGTGCTGTTGCCAATCTTGGCTTGGATTTGTTTGAATTTTATTTTTTCTACTGTGGCATTTTCCCTCATAGTGACGAGATTGAATGACTTCTAACACTTGATATACTGACTACTATCATTTAAAAAAAGTGAATGAGAAACTATGGTTTAAATATTTTCACAGGTATCCAGGCCATAGATTTCACTTCAACAAAGTTTATCAATACAAAAGAAAGCTTACACTACATTGGCCCAACCAAGAATGGCATTATTATTCACTGAATTCTTTTCAGAATCAGTTCAAGTGACGAAGTGCAAAGTGAGTTGAATTGAATAGAATGTACTTAGTTCATTCTATTTCTGATTGTGTCAAAAACTTTTCAGTATCCCTCGTAGACTGTTTGATGGCCTTATGGAGACAACACCAAGTAGATGAAATACATAGAGCTAGTTGGTAGTCATGGGTTCTATCCCTGTTTCAAGTAGGGAAAAGCCACATATTCTGGGTAAGTGTCAGAAAATAAGAACAGTTTCATAAGTATAAATGAGGAAAAGTGTTAATTGTGCTTAATTACTAATATTATATGTTAGCCTAGTCATCTGGGGCTGCAGAATACACCTACAGCATCTCAGCTGAGAGGTAAGACCCCCCGCCAACGAGTGTCCTGCATATGACACTAAACCATCTCAGCTTAGTCGGCGAGGGCTGCACAATACATTGATTGCATCTCAGCAGAGAGGTAAGACTTCCTCAACGAGTGTCCTAGATATGACACTAAACAATATGATGGTGAGGCTCCAGTAAAACGGGAGCTTTGGTTAATGCGGAGTACCCCTTCATTGCCATCGCTCCCAGGTTCACTCTAGCCAGGAGTGGTAGCACCTGATAAGGTCCTATCTATGTAACTATTTGCATCAATTTATGACAAAGTGTCTCTTCTATATCCCTCTGTCCTCGCCAAATTAATACTCAATAGATAAACTATAACAATTTACAAAATTGACAAGATAAATAAATTATGACAAAAAGAAACTCAATAAATATTTGAGTGGGCACTGGTCATCTTCTAGATCTTGTTCTTCTTCTAAATCTAAATGTCTGCGAGTCTTCTCAGTTCACTAGGACTCAATTGAGTATTCTAACTAATTCTAACAAAACTGTGTTCTGATTGGCTTTCATTCTTCCTCTAATCGCTAGTTCCCCAAGTCTTTTTTCCAGAACTTTCGAGACAATCTCCAAAAAAGGAATTAAAAAAAGCAGATAATCCCATACAATACTGATATCGAACTCGCAGTCCTATTTGCGTGAATTTTAGCATTATGAGAAATGTAATATAATAACCGAGGGATTTCGGTTCATGCCTTTGGGTTTAGTTAGGCTAAGAACCTTTCGGCTCAGCACATGGGTTAGTTAGGTGCAAACATTGATGCAGGTGTTAACGCGGGCGGACGAAGGTATCACTCAGAGATGTCACAATAGTCCGAGTCGAAACGGGTGACGGAATGCGAGTGACGTCACGCACCGGAAGTGCGCAGAGGTTTCTGGAGACGTGAAAGAAAGAAAGGAGAGTTGAAAACTAGACACCGAACGAGGAGGTTCGACTTTTGGGGCTTGCTGAGGCGAGACGAATTTGCGCCCCATGGGTGCCGCACGAGATAGGGGCCAAATGAATAAGACGACATAGCGAGATTGTGTCTCTCCTCCTTACGTCGAAACCTTTAACTCAAAGTTAATAAAAAGGTTTCGTACCTGAACAAGAAGTCGTTACGTGTTTTCGAATTTCGAAATTCCTGTGTTCTGAGTTTTCTATATGAACACAATGTATATATGTTACCAACATTCGATGTCCATTTCACCCATGGCCATATTCGTGTATCTACCTATGGTACAGAAACATTTAACATTGGAAACATTTTAATGTCTTAGATCAGTTTTGATTTATCATCAATCACTAAAGGAAATTCTTATATATATATATATATATATATAGAACGTTGTAATGGAAGAACCTATCACCTCTAACAGTTGATCCGCCCAGCTATATTAAAAATGGTTACACACACGACACAAGGAGCAGAACGTTAGAGAATTACGTTATGTTACTCGACTGGAACACATTCTGGTCGGCCGTGCTGGCGAGTCACGATCCGACCGGGTGTGTCCTTGCTCGGGTGGTAGTTGGTAATAACTGGCAGCCTCAAGCCTCAGGGGCCCGTCCCCCCGGGTTTTAACTCTCTTCGGAGGGGTGAGGTTTATCGCCTGGCACCTGAGGCTCCTCTCTTTAGGGGAATGCTGACGGGGCCCGGGAGCGTATGGGCTACGGTCCTGCACACGGACCCACCTAAAAAACGGCCTTGTACCACATTTGTACGCTTGGTGGGGCGTATGACAAATACCAGAACGTAAGAGAATAAGGACAACGTAAGGAAAGTACATACGCTCCCATTCCCCGTATCGGCTACCGTGTGTGGACTATATTCTACTTATACGTTTAGTACAATAAACCTGTTATTGTTATTCCATGCAGAGGTGTCCGTGGTATAATGGTTATCGTCGTTGGAAATGAACACGGCGACAAGAGTTCAGATCCTGGATGACACTGATTGCGTTTCACATAGCACTAATACCCTTGGGAAAGGTATGAATCCAATTATTCTTCCTCCAGCTATGGGTAAATAGCAGGGCGGACTAGGTTCTTCAGCCTCGGTGAGGCAACTAGTCTAGGAGAAGGAAAACTCTGAACTCAAACCTGTTAAACTCCGCTTAAAAGTTGACCTTGTGTCATATCCTGCCCGAGCGGAGGGCTTGGTAAATATGGTTATTCCATGCGTGTTCGTTTAAGTTTTTCCACTGGAACTTATCTCATCGTGGATATTGTATTTTGCATGATATAACAGTGTATATATATATATATATATATATATATATAATTTTACGTTGCATCTTAAATTAATTACAGCCCAGCTTCCTCGAGCTATAGTGTACGACTGCATCTCTGCTGATAGGTATGAGCCCACCAACGAGTATTCGAGATATGAAACTAAGGTATCAGATACTGAGTCACTTCTGTCTTGGAGCTTTAAGGAATGTGAAGTCTTCCTTCATTGCCATTACTCCCAGGTCCACTCTGAGCCGTATCTGTTAACTACGGGTCAATGATTCTGTTTAATCATTTACGCTACTGGAAACCAATTATCTGTGACAAGTAGAACAACAAAACTTAGATAGCAAAACTTGAAACAGTATAACTGTGTGCAAACAAAGAAGCTTTGCCTTGTTTAAAAAATTGTTACCTACAAACTATTCATTTAAATTTCATTGATATTTATTGAGTATGCATAAACAGGATTTGGCATTTTATAACTTGGCTACGGTTGATAGGTTTTACGACCTATCAAATTAATTATACATTGAGATAGGCTGAGATCATGTATACTGTCATCGCTCGTGAATTTCTATTCTTGTTCAGTGAAGTGACGTGTCATCTAGCTGTTCATTCTATTCTGACATCAGTGAATTAATGCTTCGTTGCTGTAATGTGAAGACAACGATATAACAATAAACCAATAAAGTATTGTGGTTTTTGTATGATACTGCTGGGAAATGTTCCGTTACTGGTAATAATGATTTTACCTGGAAACCATTTCTGACCGCAGAGTCATCATCTTATGAATAATTTGAGAGTCATGAAGTTGATTATGCTGCATGTCTGTTCAATATCATATTGGAAATGTACATTATTCCCAGAAACATTAGTACGAAGGGAATAAACACAATCTCATGCTGTTTGACGATTAACAAAATTGACAAGATAAATAAATTATGACAAAAGAAACTCTATAAATATTTGAGTGGGCACTGCAGGTCTCCTCAGTTCACTAGGACTCAACTGAGTATTCTAACAGAATTGTATTCTGATTGGCTTTCATTCTTCCTTTAATCGCCAGATCCCCAAGTCTTTTTTCCAGAACTTTCAAGACGATCTCCAAAAATGAATTAAAAAAGCAGATAATCCCATACAATACTGATATAGAACTTGCAGTCCTATTTGCGTGAATTTTAGCATTATGAAAAATGTAATATAATAGCCGAGGGATTTTCGTTCATGCCTTTGGGTTTAGTTAGGCTAAGAACCTTTCGGCTCAGCACATGGGTTAGTTAGGTGCAAACATTGATGCAGGTGTTAACGCGGGCGCGGGCAGGAGGACGGACGAAGGTGTCACTCAGAGATGTCACTATAGTTCGAGACGAAACGGGTGACGGAGTGCGAGTGACGTCACGTACCGGAAGCGCGCAGAGGTTTGTGGAGAGTGCTGTTAAACCACCTTCGTACATCCACATGACAATTTAGTAAAAGTTAGCGACCATAGTCGAGGGTGACCCGAAGGCTCCCTTTTTGATAGCTACTACACCAAGGTGTAGGGGAGGGCGCTACTCCATTCCCTGGATTGCTCCACTTTACCCTTGAACCGTACCTTATAATGCTGAGTGTTAAGCAAGGTGGTATCAAGTTCCATTTTTAAAGTCTTTGGTATGACTCGACCTGGGATTGAACCCAGATCTCCCGGGCCAGAAAACGCTGAAATTAGATTGACAATAAGTGAATATCTTATTTAATTTAATGTATCAGAAGTATTTTTCCTTTTTATATACATTTACTTTAAAGCTTATTTCTATACACAATATAATAGTATAACTAATATTCCATTGAATTCATGTTTGCTACACTTCTTCATCAAGTCTTGCACCTAACGATGGAGGTAAATGTAGCTTGTTCTAAGGAAGATATTCATATTAAATTGAAAGGATTTTTTTGAATTAGATAAGCAGTGATCATTTACTCAATGTTTTTTTTATTTCAGATAAAAATGGAATTTTTTGGATTTTAATTGAGTGAATCAGTATACTCTTAAACATTCTCATCGTTCCTCTCTCTACTACGAGATCTAAGTTTTGCTGTAGGCGTGCTTGCAGTTTCTTTTTTTCAGATTCCTATATTTAAAGTTTATTCACTAGCGTGCGTGAGGTTTTTGCCATACACTTTCTGCGATTCCTATTTCCAGATTCTTATATTTTAATGTTAATTTACTCGGGTAGGTGAAACCTTTACTATATCACTATTTGTAACTCCCATTTCCAGATTCTTATATTTTTATGTTAATTCACTTGAGTGGGTGAAACTTTTTCTATATCACTATTTGTAACTCCTATTTTCAGATTATTTTATTTTAATGTCAATTGAGTTAAATGGGTGAAACTTTTGCCGCATCCGTATTTGTAACTTTTATTTCCAGATTCTTATATTCTAATGTTAATTTACTTGGTTGGGAAAAGCTTTTGCCACGTCTGTATTTGTAACATCTATTTACAGATTCTTATATTTTAATGTTTATTTATTAGATGGGTGAAGCTTTTGCCACATCCGTATTTGTAATTCTTATTTCTAGATTCTTGTATTCAAAGGTTTATTTAATAGGATGGGTGAAGTTTTTACTGCCTGCGTATTTGTAACTCCTATTTTCAGATTATTATGTTTATTTGTTAGGATGAGTCAAATTTTTGCTATATATTTTAACGTTTGATACAATTTTGCAGCTTTGATTATTTCCCCGACGACGTGAAGGTTACGAACCACACAAGACTGTGAGACGCCAAGCTCACCTGATACTCTCAGATCACTACAAGCAGGAATTCCTTATTTATGCCTTCGAACACGGCATTCGATTCCACTATTTTAGGCCAACCTGATATTGCGTTATTGTCGAGTTTCTTGCAATATTAGCGAAATTTTTTAACCGTTTCTGATCAAATGCACCTTCATCTTTGGCATAAATTATGTTTTTGTTTGCTTGTGCGGCGTCATGGTTGATTTCGTCCTCGTAAAACAAAAATTCTAACATTCAACTAATTTATATGTTCATTCATGCAGCTTTTAAATCACATACGGAGTGACGCAGTGCACGTGTCAGCGCACCAACTACCATAGTTTTATCAATCATAGCGGATATCTACCATGGCTTGAAAAGCTTCTGTGATGTGGTATTAAAAAAAGTAAAGTTGGCGACCTTTGTCCAGGGCGACCAGTAAGCTTCTTTTTTCAATAGCTACTAAACCAAGATGTGTGTGTGGGGGTTACTTCTTTCCCTGGTTTACTCCACTTTACCCTTGATCCGCACCTTATAATGCTGAGTTTTAAGCAAGGCGGTATCAAGTACCATTTTTGAGTCTTTGGTATGATAAGACTTTGGATTGAACCCTAGGCTCCTGAGCCATTGACGATCACTATACCCATCGGCCACGCAACCCAAACAAGCACCTACAAAGATATTGCAAAACATTTGACTCATCCAAGTATAAAACTATCATTATCATCATATATTACGGTGTATCAAAAATGCTTCTCCTTTTATAGACCAGAGTCCACTTGCCAAGTGGGCACCACACCGTACGTACCACCTACGCTCCAGTCCGACCCAACTAATACTACCGGCATCAGCCAACCCAACAAAATCAATCTATATCTATATATCTATCTTACATAGGTTTCTCAGCTGTTCATACAACTTTATTAAATTAAAATGAAAATTAAGGCTTCCATCTCGGTAGTTTTTGATCATATCTAGCGTGACTTAACAGAACGATAAAATCAAATCGTTAAATAGAGCGAGTGAGTTGGAAATGTATATGCTATTCTCTGAAATAATAAGGATTCAGTTTGTTAAAACAAACTTTTTAACGTTTCATCAATTTCTTAACGGACCGTAAATCGTTGAAATGCTTGATATATTAACGCTTACGATTACTGTTATTTTCTTGAAAGATCAGTGAAAGAGATTGCCATTACGGACATTAATTTAATGGTTGACTTGTGAATTAATCCAGAAGAAAAATCTTCAAGACTTGATTCGGGAGAAACCAGTCACTAAATACATATACAGACAAAATAGGATAGATAATATTGTAATTATCCCTCCAGCTATGGGTTAAATACTACCATAATTGTTCGTCTGGGAGGATGGTTTTAGCATCAAATAACCCACAAAGCTTGATACGCTATCAAACAAACAAACCAAACCAAACCGATCCAATACCGTAACTATTCGTGTATAAGACATACAATTTTATACCTGATTTTTCAGCTATTAAAGTCAGGGTTGCTTATTATATATGAGAACTTTATTTTTTTCGGGCTATATGCCTCACTATATTCGGATGGGAATGACTGAAATTGTTGCATATTGACCTCCGACCCGACCAAGCTGTCAAATGAGAAATGCACCTGTGTAAATAACAGGTGCATCCAGTCGAAGAGATCAGGGGATAACCTTGACTGTCGACGGGTTGAATTGAGTGGACGTAAAACAATGATATAACCCGGGTGAGACAGGAAGTCAGGCAGTTGGAGTTCAGAGCTTGAAGTCAGTGTTTCAGATCGAGCTGTGGGAACCAGCTCTCAGCAGAGAAATTGGGCCCCCAGGCCCCCGGTTGAGCGGCCCAGGAGAACGAAAAAAAAACAAAAAAAAAAAAACGCACTGCTATGGCCGGAGGAGCTGGGGGTCAATATGTTGCAATCTTTGTTTGGTCTACAACTCCCTCTCACACACAACCCTTTCAATAAAGTGAGAGGCATATTTTTCTGAAGAACTGTATCCGCTCGTCTTTATAGTGTTGAATATTTTTCTGCATACATATGTATTATGTGGCTATACAATAAAATTAAGTTATATCTCTAACCCAAACCAATGAATTCTGCTCTTTCATACTGGATTGTGTATTTGTTTATAAATCTCTTTCTTCTAATGTAAACTTATTTTCGCTGCCAGCTTGTTACGTTTTTGTCTCAATGGGAACTCAACTGATTTTCATTTTTTAAAAAGTATTAATTTTTATGCAAAAGATACTCAAGAAGCTGTAATTTTTGTATTTGTATTTTAACATTTATTAACCAACCGGCGTATTCGGGTTAGTTTTTAAATTTCGATTTACTACGCAGACGACAACATTTGACTTACCTCGAAAATTTTGAAGGATCAAAACCTAAATTAATTTTAGAAATTTTTTCCTCCTAAAAAATTTAAAAATACAATTAGATATATAGATAAATCTTCAAATATTTTAAATGATATCGTGCCGACCTAAATTGTATAAATTAGCAAAGAAATAAATACTTTTAGAGTAAGTGTGGATTTGTCCATGCGTACTCAAATAACAGAATGTAATAATTTATAACTTACTTACTTACCTTTCGGTTTATTTCTTTTGAATAAAAATCTATATTTTTTTTTTTTTTTTATAGAATGCATTTCCCTAAACTCGTTTAATTTTTCTTAAACGAAATTTTGTTTACATTCCCGCTGATTTTTATCAGCAACAGTTAGTAACTGTTTATAAAATGTATCCTTTTATCTAAAGCTAACAATTACTGCTATCATCATCATCATCATCATTTCAGGCTGCCAGCATGAATCTCCCTGACCCTCTCTCGCCACCCATCTCTCTCATCCATCGCTCCCGGGAGGTCTTCAAGGCTACATCCTCTATCGGCACAGAGCTGTTGTATATAGGTTCTAACTGGTCTTCTTGCCTTTGCTCGTCCATTTGATGGGGTTCACAGGACTATATCGCTTATGAACTCGTCTTTACTTATCCAGCAGTGTTCCGCATGTCTGGTTTGTCTAACTTTGATAGTTTTCGTGATTGGTTGGTAAGTGGCCATACAGCTGCTGTTTTGTGGAGTGTTGCCTCCAGGACTTGTTCAATATTGCTCGCAGCATTCTTGTGTAATTACCGCCAAGCTTTTTCTCCATACGTACGCCTTTACTAATATATAATTTGCTTACAAGAAATTATTTTGTACTTTTGTTTTTTCTGCAAACTTTTCACGCAATTTAAAGAAATAAAAAAAAAATTCATAAACTTGTTGATCGGATTTTTATTCGTTCATTTTTTCCTTTATCCATTACATGTCCATATATTTTTCCTAAATTTTGCATAGATTTTCTGTTTTAACACATAATGTAAAGTATTTAAATTCTTATTTTTGGTCTGTATGAACCAATAAAAAATTGTATAAATGCTAAATTTATGTTAAACTTGGCTGCTGCAAATTCTAAAAAAACAAAAACAAAACAGTGAGTTTATACGCTACATATATTTTTCAAAAGTTAGGATTGAATAATATACATAATTCCGTATTGTACACAATTGTGGTTGTACCAAGGTTTCTCTGAAAGAAATATCTTGTTTTTATTCCCTTTGGGAACCATAATGACATGTTGAGATACGAATTTTCCGACTACAAAACTATTTTTCATTTAGCTAAGTTTTTTTTTCCAGTCAAGAACAAGTTTTATTAACTTCGCCTGTGTGCAAACAAATGTCTATTATAGTAATCTACAAGGGGTTTTGCTTAGATGTGGCACAAGGCCATTTAATTGGTGCACCCAATGAGGCACGAACTCACTTGCGAAGGTTTGTTAGTCGAGCTTGCTAATCAATACACCATCTGAAATGCCCAAAACATCCATTAAGAAATAAGAATAATTGCTTGAAATTATATAATTATTCATATTAGATTTGAATACTTAAAACTACATGACTGTGTGTAACTTTTATTTGTCTGATTTGGTTTCTTTGTTTAATAAGATACCAGTCTTCATGGGTTACTCAATGTCAAAGTCATCCATGTAGAATAGTGTCATTATCATCCTCATGCCGTGCCGCTAGCACGGATATCCCTGACCCTCTCTCGCCACTTCTCCCTATCGTTAATCGCCTCTGGTAGGTCTTCAGGGCTACATCTCGTATCCTCACATAGCTGCCGAATGTATGTTCGAGCTGGTCGTCCTGCTTTTGCCCGGCCATACGTGAGGATGCTATGAGTACATCGCTTATGAGCTCGTCCCTGCTTCTCCGGCAGTGTCCTGCATGCCTGGTTCGTGTAACTTTGATAGTTTTCGTGATGGGAGGCAGGTGGTCGTATAGTTGGTGCTTTGTGGGGTGTTGCCACCAGGACTTGTTCAATATTGCTCGCAGCATTGTGTAATTGCCGTCTAGCTTCTTCTCGAGCCGTTTTGTTAGCGTCCATGTAGTGCATCCATACATCAGTAAATGAAAGTAGAATAGTGTAGTACTATCTAACCTAGAGGTTGGGGGTAAGGGAGTTCAAGCCTTTTCAAAGGGTATTAGTCCAAAAGTGAACGCAATATCACAACTAGAATTCGAACTCACTCACTTTGATATTGCAGTCCAGAGCGTTAGCTATTACGTCTCTGGACTCTGCTATTTGTATTAGATTGGAATACTTGATATCATATAACCATATGTAAAACAAGAAAAATAAACTTTTATGAAACAACTGTACAGGAAACGTTAACATAAATGTATTGTTGGTTTGGTTTTATGGCATATCAACCATTTGGGGTTATTTAATGCCAAATATGGTTTGTTCATATATATTAGACATATATGATTTATAAACATAAGTCAACAAAGACACAAAGTTCGAAGTATTGCTATGTATAATTAACCATTCAATTAAACATCAGTCATTTGTTTACACACAGTTAAATGATCGAACGGTTCTCTTTCAAACAATTCAATTTACCATAAGTTGTTTGTTTTTATTGAGTTTAAATGTCAAACAGTTCTATTTGACCCATACATAGGACCTTATCAGGTACTACCAATTGGGGGAAGAATGGACCTGGGAGCGATAGCAATGAAGGCGTACCTAGCATTCCTCAAAGCACCAATATTACTCGAACCTCACAATCAAACTGTTTAGTGTCATATGCAGGACACTCGTTGAGGTGGGGGGGTCTTAAACCCTCTGCAGAGATGCAGTCGGCGCATTCTACACTTTCTTTCAGTCGACTAGGCTGAAACGTAATTGTAAAAGATGAATACTTCCTTAACCTCAAAAGAATATATTGTGTGTTTATCCGTCTAATTTGACTCATTTTAGATTTATTTTCGAGGAAAAATTAGATTCGATATCAGCTCATTGGCCCAGTGGGTAGAATGTTCGCTAACGATCCGGGAAACCTGGGTTCAATCTCTGGTCATGTCATGCCAAAGACTTTAGAAATGGAACTTGATACCTCCTAGCTTAACATTCAGCAAAATAAGGTACGTATCGAGGGTAAAGTGGAGCAATCCAGGGAAAGGAGTCGCGCCCTTTCCAACACCTCGATATAGTAGCTATTGGAAAGGGAGCCTTCTGGTAGCCCTCGACTACGGTCGCCAACCTTTATATCTTTCGAGAAAGTAATTTTCATTTTTAAAATAATTATGTTATAGTTTAAAAAGTGATATTCTTACGAATATCGATACTAAACGCTCACATTGTAGATATGCATCATTCAACATGTTAAACGTCTTCCCATTAAGAGTGTCTTGTTTATAACTCTAAACTGCATTCAGAGGGAAGATTATAGAACTTGATCTCTGGATAACGTTTAGTCATCGCAATCTAATGCCTCTAGCCGCCATCAAAGTTCTCAGCAGCCCAACGGAATTATGGAGGCATTTATTGACAGGTGATGTTTTAAGGGCCACCTCTGTTGAAAATACTCAGGAAGGAAATTTTAATCCCAACCAGAGAGAACAAATACTACACTCTGATTATTGTCATATATGCTGAGGAGGAACACTTTGATCTCAGGCAATGTATACGGATACTACACTATTATCCATGTCAGAATAATAATTATTAATTTCACAATTTTTGTGGAAACTATTCAGTTGATTTAACAATACTTGAATAGGAACAAAATGATTGAAAAACAAGAATCATTGTCTCCTAGCAAATTATGGTTTTAATTCATGAAGATTGCAACAGTTTAAAAATCAGTTGGAAAATTCTTAGTGTCAAGGAATCAGTTAACAAAATGCAGTTGCCACTTCCGAAGAAAATTCGATGAAAACAACTGACTTAACTGTGGCAAACGTCAACGAAACAGATATGTGCAATACATTTACGGAAATGAAAAGCAGTTGGTGAAGGCTTTACGAAGTAAAAAAACAAAACAAACAAAAGACAAAACTACAATAAAATAAACAACAAAAACAAACAAACAAACAATCGAAAGACAAAAGAAAACAAAACAAAAAGAAAACGATCAGTAAAATAATCATGTGTTTGTAAAGGAAAAAAAAATTATGTAAAATTTAGAAGAAAAACTATTACAGTCAGCTAATCATTTTTTACCATGTCAAATACATAGACATCAGCACGCTAACAAGTTGCAATCAAATACATTCAATAACCTGGAAGAAAGATTTTACCAAGATTAACTGTCGCTAGTCTTTGTGTTTCTTGGTTTATTTGCGTGTTAGTTTTTTCTTGCATCTGATTATTTGTTTTCCTGTTTCTTTTTTTCTCTTTCTTTCTTTTGTTTCGACTGCCCCTTACTTATTTACTTACTTTCTTTCTTTCTTTCTCTATATGTTTTATTTTTATTTTTGTTTTACGTGCTGCTTGTTCCCACTTTTATTTTTTTACTTGCATCGAGCTTCTTTCTTTCGCTTCAAGTTTTTCTTATTTTTTTCTTGCCTCTGCTATTTCTTTTGATCTTTCTTTTTTATTTCTTTGAGAACTTGCATGTCATTTTCTTGGCTCCCTTTCTCCAAACATTTGGTTTTCTTCACCCTTTAAAATTGTTTTTATGACTCTTCAATTTTAAAACTGGACAAACCCTTTTTTTACCTTAGCGATATCTTATGGAGGTGCCCGTGGTGTAATGGTTATCGTCGTAGGAAATGGACTCGGCGACATGAGTTCAAATCCTGGACGAGACTGATTGCATTTCACATAGCACTAATACCCTTGGGAAAGGTATGAATCTAATTATTCTCCCTCCAGCTATGGGTAAATAGTAGGACAGACTAGGTTCTTCAGCCTTGGTGAGGCAACTAGTCTAGGAGAAGGAAAACTCTGAATTCAAACCTGTTAAACTCCGCTTAAAAAATGACCTTGTGTCATATCCTGCCCGAGTCGAGGGGTTGGGTAAATATAATATCTTATGATTGAGTCTTACTTTTTCATAAAATTCCCATGGAATTAGCACTTCAAAATATTTGCCTGTTTTAACCAAACTTTAAATAATATTTCACTAAAGAAAAATTGAGCTTCTTGAATCTATTATAAACAGAGAATCATTATTGAATCACGTCAAAAGTTGATCTGGATTTATTGAAAAAATTAAATGCATATTGTTGTTCTTTGACTAAAATGTTTACTCTTTTGTTCCACAATTAGTCATATTTTATGCAACTTCATAAGTATATCTCTCATAAGGTTTTATTTTTCTCAGTAAAGAACTGTTATACATATGCACGGCGTAGGTATTATTTAAAGCTCTATTTTTGTTCCTGTGCAAAATTTAGCTGAATGGTGCCCTATAAATAACAACTATAGTAGGTAAGACCTGACTTATGATTGAGATATGTGATATTAGAGTTAGTGGTAATACAACAGAAGCTAACGCAATGATGGTCATCATAAAAGGAATGGAACAATGTATTTGCCCCGTAATGAAATCAAAATGGTAATATCATCTTTTACTGTCACAGTTATTCTTTCAAACAAATATGCGCAAATCTTTAATTGAGGAAGACTGTTAAACAAAAATTTGTAAGAAAATAAGGTCTTTTGACCAAAAAACATGATTCTTTTCTGATTGGGCAATTCTGTTCCTTCTATTGCTTCCCTTTTTTCTTTTTACCTGAACCCTCCACACAAGCAGGATGTGAAAAAAGGTCAATTTTCAAACGAAGTATAGCAGGTTTCAATTCAGAGTTTCCCTTCACCGGTTGCTACACCAAGGTTAAAGAACCCAGCCTTCCCTCATATTTACCTCTTGCAGGAGGGAGAATTGTTGGGTCTATTCCTTTCCAAAGAGTATTAATATGATGTAAAATGCAAACAGCCTAGTTCAGGATTTGAACTCGGATCGCCATGTTCATTTCCAACAACGGTAACCATAACACCATTGGCACCTCTTTTACATTTTCTTTACATTATAAGTCTGATGAAATTTTCTTTTCCACTTTCCATTCCTATATCTTGGCAGTAGATTCTTATAGCTTGGGTGACGGTTTCGAGTTCTTTTCCTTCTTGGCAAATATTCTGCGAGGAGAAATTTTATCTAAGTTTGAGAGTACAAATACTGCACTCTATTAGAAATACCGGGACACTTTGATCCCCGACAGTTCTCTTTCTTAAGCTGTTTCCTTTTTTTCTTTTCTTATTATAAATCATGCACTTTTTTACAATAAATTCCGATCCAGTATTTTAACTTTGAATTCGACGAATTTGTATTCGGATTTTTAATTCTTTTTAAATTTTTGGAAAAATACTTAATATCATCTATATACGTGATATAGTTTATATTTTCTTTCGACTTGATAAATCAGTAGCCTTCTTTGTATATAAAGCAGTGACACCATTACCATATCACATTATAGTGGCGAGTATCAGTTGAAGGGACCTGCTTGGATTTTTACCTCTGTTAGTGTTTGTACTTAAGCTGTTAGTTTTACTCTTCAGTTTTTGATATTTCGGATGACGAAGTTTATGAATTGCTCTAAAATTTCAAACGCTTTATCATTTATATTTCTGGGATTATGTCATCTTTCTTGTTGCATTCTATCCATGCCACCCGCCGATAACACTCATCAAGGATAAATATACAAAGCTAATTCTGGTGTCTATTTGATAATCTTTTTATTTGTTGCTGCAAACTATTTCTGTCCAACATTAGAATTTTGCCACCTGTATCGGTTGTATTTTCTGTCGAAACAATTTTTTAAATTTTTTTCCTCTAACGGTGCCGTGTCCTGGGTATGACACGAAACTGAATCTGATGGTGAGGATCCAGTTCTGGAGATCTGTGGAGTATAGAATAACTGTTCATTGCCATTACTCCCTGATACATTTTGATAAAAAGTTATTCGTATTCAAGAGGACCGAGAGCAATCCATCCATTAAAAACCTTTAAGAAACAAATAATCAAAGAATGTAAATATGAACGTTATTTCCTAACCTCTAGGCATGAAATAACTGTACATATGTTAAAATCAGTCAATCGAAAATCTCTCTACGTCTTGAGTTCGTACTTGTCAGACTAGTCGGCAACAGTGCTAAAATACGCAAACTTTAACTCTGCAGAGAGATACGACCCTCTTTTTAAAGTTTCGTGGTGATGACATTAAACCATCTGATGGTGAATCTCTAGTTTTAAAATTTGGAGAATGTGGAGTACTCCTCCATAATTATAACTCCCACGTTTATTCTTATCAGGAATAATAATATCTGTCAGGGTCCCATCTACGGGTCAAATAGAACTATTTAATCATTTATTATACTGGGAATCATTTAACTGTGTGCAAATAGAACCACTGGGGTTAAGTGAAAATACTTGAAAGCATTAACTGTAGAAAGAAATGAGCACTGGCTCGTTTAAAAATGTTGCTAAAATGTTGCTACTGATAAACTATTAGCTTAAAAGTCATATATATATATATATATATATATATATATATATATATATATATATATATAGGCATAATGGTTAGAGTGTTCGCCAATGGCCCGGGAGACCTGGGTTCAATCCCAGGTCGAATCATACCTAAAGACTTTAAAAATGGTACTTGATACCTCCTTGCTTAACACTCAGCATTATAAGGTAGGGATCAAGGGTAAAGTGGATAAATCTTGGGAAAGGAATAGCGCCCTCCCCTACACCTTGGTGTAGTAGCTTTCGAAAAGGGAGCCTTCGGGTGACCCTCGACTATGGTCGCCAACTTTACTTACTTATATATATATATATATATATATATATATATATATATGTGTGTGTGTGTGTGTGTGGATAAGCAGGATTTGACATTAAATAACCTACAAGGATTGATGTAATAAAACAACCAAACTCAACCAATTCTTACCCGTCGCAGAAAGAGTACTTCAACTCGTATGTTAATAACCCTTAAAAAATTGAAGGATTGTTTTATCATTATTAAAATACGAAGAATGCGAAATAATCATTTTCTAAGCTTTGTTTACTGTGGCACAAGATCAAAAGTATCGGCACACCGTGAGAATGAAACTCACTGACAATGGTCTTCAAGAAATTATGTAATGATCGGTAAGCGCGTTGTAACAATTGGAATATCCCCCCCGACCAAAAAAAAACACCAACAAAAAACAAAAACAAAAAAGGGAATATTTTATCTTTATGCAGATAATTAGATTTAAAGATTCATTTCGTAATGTTCACCAGGCCGTAAGCTGAAGATTGCTTTGAATATATATATATATATATATATATATATATAGAGAGAGAGAGATTTAACAAAAAGATTTTATTTACAGTAATGAAAATCAAGGGTGACTATTTTTATAGGTGACTATTTTTATTTACAGTAATGAAAATCAAGGGTGATATTTTTTTCGAAGGTCTAAATACGCAAGTACACACACACACACACAAAAAAAAAGAAAAAAAATCACGAATGGCGATAACATTCACCCGGTATAATCATCATATTAATGCTCGAAGCTTCGATTATATTTGAACTAATCAAGCGTAATGTTGGGTTACTGAATTTAACGGGTGCCAACCCCCCCCAAATATTCTTCTAATATTCACAACTTGTCATTTAAGGCGTGCTTGGCGTCATAGTTGTCATCGTTGGAAATGGAATCGGTGACCCAAGTTCAAATACTGGACGAGACTGCCTTTAACTTTCCGCTAATTCATTTAGGAAAGGCATGAATCCATTTGTTCTCTCAGTTATTCATAAATAGTAATGCAGATAGGGTTCTTTGGTTTTGGTTGGCAACCAATCTAGGAGAATAAAAACTCTGAATTTAGACCTGATTTACAACATTTACAAACTGACCTCGTGTCATATCTTGTTCTGTGGCAGAGGGGTTAGGTAAATACCCAATTGTCTTTAGAATGTGAACAGAGAATTTTCTTTTAATCAATTGGTTTTTGGGAATTAAGTATAGAACTTTATGCTGACAGAACTGAATTTTATTGCAATCAAAATAGCAAGGTCTGCATTTTGTCCTATTTTCTTGTTCTGTATGCTAAATTTCCGGAAATATATATTTTTACTGAATGAAACGAAAAAAGATGTCATTATTTACTTCTAAAATCTTTTTAAAAACCAAGGGAGGGGTTGTACGAGCGAATATATTTTGCTAACAAACTGAATTTGTTAAAAAAACTATCCTTCTAAAACTTTGTTTAGAATTGATCAAGTAAATTGAAACGTCGAAAACCCATTGCTATTTAAAAGGGCTGCTAAAATTATAAATTATTTTGAATCGATCAGAATAAAAAAATTTATTTGTGCATTTAAGATCTTCCATATCATTGCAAAAACGTTATTGATCTGTCGTTCCTTTTTTTGTTCTGAGAGGGGGAAATTCTAGATCAAGGTAATTTTCCTTTAGTCAGCCATTCAGGAATTCTAGCCTTTTATAATTGTTTTTTTTTTCTTTTGAGAGTTTTTCAAACCATTGTTGGCTGATGACTTTTTCATGAGAGTTTGAGTGACAGCAAGTCTTCTCTAGTCACCAGGACTATACTGAGCACTCAACAATGCCGTAATTTAGATGGTCTCTATTCGTTCTCTTATTTCCAAGTCCTCTAGTCCCTGTATCAATCCTTTGGTAACTGTACCAAGCGCACCAATTATGATCGGCATCAACGTCACTTTCATCTTCTATAGTTCTTTCAGTTCTTTTGCAAGGTCTTCTTCTTTCTTTCTTTTTTTTATATTATCATTTTTATTATAACAACAACAACAACCTTTGAAGTTTTTCACATCAGATTTAACAAGTGGACTCTTACTGGTGTTTGAATGACTGACAGTTTCTTCAGGTCTCCTGGACTCTTCTGAATATTCAAGCCGATCTTAATGCTATGGTCTGGATGGTCTCAATTCTTCCTCCGTTTTTCATTCCCAGCCTTTTGGGATCGTTCAAAATGCACCAACTACAATTGGTATCACCATCACCATTATGTATAATGGGGTGTCCTCGTGGTGTAATGGTTAAAGCGATGAACTGCGGAATCGTAGTACGCGAGTTCGTACTCCAGTCGCGCTATTACGTTCACTTTCGGGCAAATTCCCTTGGGAAAGGTATGAACCCCCTTATTCTCCCTCCAGCTATGGGTAAATAGTAGGACGGACTAGGTTCTTCAGCCTTGGTGAGGCAACTAGTCTAGGAGAAGGAAAACTCTGAATTCAAACCTGTTAAACTCCGCTTAAAAATCGACCTTGTGTCATATCCTGCCCGAGCGGAGGGGTTGGTAAATAGTACCATTATGTATAATGTTTCTCTTTTAGTTTTCTGGAAAATCAAAGGACGGCAATATCCACAAGATGGCAAGTTCTTTTTTCTTGTTTATTGACACTTGGCCAGCTCTTCTCGCCGGTATTAGCAGATGTGTTTGTATCTCAGCATGCAAGAGAATTTTAATATTATCATTCTCCAAGATGGATTAAAGTTTGTGCATGTATCATTCAACTGTATAGTTAAATTTCAATCCCTTGCACGATTCTCAATGAATCTCCTTTCCTATCCCGTCGTTCCTAGTCTTATAATTCCTTTTTATTAGTTGGCTGCATTTGCTTATAATGAGATTAATCGTTACGTCTCTATCTCCACATAACGTTCATCAGCTATTTTGTTGCGTATTTTTGATTGAATATAATTGGTCCATATATTTTTTTCCCATGAACGTTTGGTGGTGGTCTTTCAATGAAGTCTGAATTACGGGAAGCCTCCCCAGGTCTCCAGAATTATCATGATTCTCCCTCTGATTTCCAATTCTACTAATCATTTTTTCCAAGCCTGTGGAGACCGTTCCAAACGTTATTATTTTTATTATTATTATTATTATTATTATTCCTTGCGAGTTTTTCTCACCAGCATTAACTGTTGGTCTTTCAATGGAGTCTGACTGACAGTAAGTCTCCTCAGTCTCTGCTAGTCCTCCGATTTCCAACTCATCCAACCCTCTTTACAAAACCTTTGAGGATAGTTCCGATCACCTTAATTATGATTGATATTACAGCCACTTTCATGTTTCATAACTTTTTCAGTTCTTTGACAAGCTCCAAATACTTGTCTCTCTTTTCGTTTTCTTTGATTTTCATTGTGTGGTCCACCGAGACGGTAAAATTCACTATTTGGCAGGCTGTCTTTTTTTGTTAAATATCACGCTGTCTTGTCTTCTGGCCGTGTATTGTTATTATTTATAAATTTGGCTGGTATCTTCTTTCATCTTTTATTGCTTTTAACTGGTATCTTTTTAAAAAATCCATTGTTATCGGAAATATACAAATTAGAGATTTTCCTTTTATCAGCTTATGATTCAAGTAGATGTGTCACACGCAGGTTTTCAATGCTTGATACTATGAAAAAGCAATTATAGGTCGATATAAGTGGCAAGTTGATGGTAAAACATCAAGAATCTGATATAAAAGAAAAGCACTTAAAGAAGTCGTTTCTTCATACAAGGTCAGACAGAATGATCTTTCGGGTTTGAAACTTAAAAAAGCCCAAATAGATCTTAGTCAATTTTATGTTAATATAAGAACAAAAAAATATCTGTAATTTTGTTTTGGCATTGTCATCACTTTATTATTTCAAAATAATATCATTTAAATGATTTCCTTCATTTCCCGAAACGTCACCTGGAATTCTGCAGCGATTTTCTGCTACAGCAGCGATTTTATGACAAATAGAAGCTTTCCACACGCTAATTCTAAGCGACCGACAAGTAAAGATTTTAGCCTTCAGTGATTTCCAGGGGAAATAATCACAAGGGGGATATATCTACTCCGAAATGCTAACGAAATTACCGCTGCAGCGCAACAATATTTACCATTTTAGAAATAATTTAAATCTTAAACGCATGATGTTAATTGTTCTGCACCATTATGGGAATGTAAATGAGATGTCTGCTGTTATTGAAACACACACTTTCTATTCCGTCACTCTGCTTAGTATCAGCTTAGTAGCAATTATGATAATTCCCCAGGGGAAGTAATCGCAAGTGAAACGATTTAATGAGTGAGCTGGTCAATAGAGGTCAAGACGCAGTGAGACAATTTTTGAAATAAGTTTCAATCACAAACACATGATATTTACCATTCTACGCCATTATGGCACCTGAAAAGGTATGTTTGATGATAAAAAAAACATATCTCCAAACCGATCAACATCTCAAGTGTCTACATGGGGGCAATCTTAATTCTGGGAAATTAATCTGCTAAATCCCTTATTTGTTGTTACCTCTTTTAAAATATGTTGTATAGCCATGACCACTATACATACACATATACATGCAGAACATAACGACGTAATGAAGACCAACGGATACAGTTCTTTAGAAAAATATACCTCTCACTTTATTGAAAGGGTTGTGTGTGAGAGGGAGTTGGAGACCGAACAGAACTGCAACGTACTGACCCCCACTCTTGTGGCCATAACATCATTTCTTTCCCGTTCTCTTGGGCTGCTCAACCGGGGACCTGGGGACTCAGTCTCTCTGGGACATGGTCCTTATTCCAGCATCTTCTCTCCAACTGCAACTGCTCAATCGAGGGCCTGAGGGCCCCCTCTGCTGGGTGCTGGTTCTCTCTATCGCATCTTATCTCCAACTGACCCGAACTTCCTGTGCATCGAGTTATATTATTGTTTTACGCCCACACAATTCAACCTGTCGAGAGTCAAGGTTATCCCCTTTGATACCTTCGACCGGTGCATTTCCTATTTTGATTGCTCGGCCGGGGTCAATATGCAACAAATAGACTTGTGAAATTTTCGATATGGAATACGGACAGGAAAGTCAAGTTGACGCTATTTACGTTCAGAAGTTAACGTTTTTTTTTGGGGGGGAGAGAATCACCTCTGTGCTCTCTCGTATTGGCTCTCGACTATTGAACATGGCGAATGCATTAGAACCCCTTAAAATTATTGTATTGACTTTACATTGATCTGTATCTGATATTGAAACTATCGTTCTTTGGTTTTTGTAAATGTAGTGTCATCCTTTTGTTGCTATTATCCACAGGTCCACTCTAACTTGGAGTCGTAATACTCGTAAATTCACATCTATGAGTTAAATAAATCTGTTGTTTATTAGCGATTACCTGCTCAAAGATATTGTAAATACATATTTGTGTACCGCATATATTCGGAGACCATATTAGTTAAATTAACTTTGGCTGCAAATAACGCAAAAAGGGTTGACGTGCCGTGAAGCCAACCCATAAGCAAATCAATTCTACTGAGAGATTTCAGATAAAATCTCTGTGTATTTTATTATAGCAATAGAAAAACAAAGACAAAAGGATAAAGCATTTTCATGCATTGACCCTAAATGGCTTTAACATCAAACTAAATTAACCTCAAAACACCGCTTGAAATAAGATGGACAGATTTTTGGTGACAAATAAACATCCAGATAAACAAATGCCAGACCAAGCAGTCATAGTTAATTTGAAACACACTCCTTCCTTGTTTCACATATATCTGCCAAAAAATGAGCTCAGTGCCAGGTGTCTACGATAGCAGGGATCCTGTAAAGACAGTTAAATACAAATCGATACCAGAAAATAATTTTCATTCAACGAAATGATATACCAAGTTATCAATTCAGTTTTCGTCGCTTCTCTTATAGCATTGCAAATCTTTTTAAAACTATTTTAAAATCTGTCTATAAAATTCTTTCTTCTCAAAAAACCTTTCTCTTGACCACAACCTACGATCGTAATTAGTTGAGAACAATAAAAAATGGATAACACAAAGAAAGATTCCGATTTTTCTTATCACTTTTGTAAACATTTTATATATATATAATAAAAAGAATGATAGAATGTATTATCACATTAACTTGTTTCCCTATAAAGATAGCGTCAACAAAAGAATTTCACAAAATCCCTCCTCTTTCAGCCCCTGAATAAAAAAACGAAATATTACCATAAAAAGGGAAAGAGACGCGCTATTTTTAATACCTTAACACCAACACGTCAAGAGTGGTGAGGCTGCTATTGTTTCCACAAATTTCGTTTTATGTAGAATAATAAATTAACTCTGATGGCGCTATTCCTATAGGGGAGCCCTTGTGCTGGTCTGCAACATCGTATTAAGCGAGTTCGAACACCGGTCGCGCCATGACGTTCACTTTTTAACTGATACCTTTGGGAAACGTATGAACCCACCTTATGCTCCCAGCTATGGGTTAAATAGTACCACTATTATTTTTTTCTAAGGATGGATTTCGCATTTATTAATCCCCGAAGGTTGATAGGCCATTAAAAAAAAGTAATCAAACCAACCAATCCCTATAGCGAAACAATCCTGTCAGATTTTCTATTTCTTCACTTAAACATTACCCATGTACATCTGAATAAAAAAGCTTTTGGGGTTAAAGATGTTTCTTGAAATAATATTGAATATCGGGGAAGTAAAGTTACAGCAACAATTATTATGAAAATATAATCTCTCTTCTTTATAACTACGAGAGCCGAAATGTTGCGAGAGAGAGAGAGAGAGAGAGAGAGAGAGAGAGAGAGAGAGAGAGAGAGAGAGAGAGAGAGAGAGTCGGACTGCTAGGATTTACTCCAGTGTGAGTTAGATATATTCATAGCCTTGCTTCATGCTTCTTTCACAGGAAATTGATATAGGACAGCCTTACAACCAAGGGGCTGCCAGCATACACGGGGCTAGCGCCCAAACGGCGTGACTCTGCCGACTCCAAATGACCGCTGGGGTTGAAAACTTCCATCATTATATATTTTTCAACACGCTCACACATAAATTCTTTCGGTGCCCCACCCACGTAACTCTTCCCACGTAATTCAAGTGGCAATTCCACTGTCCCTTGTTTACCTTAAGACACAGCTGCAAATCCTGTTTTTGAAATCCACACTGAGCGCCCCGTTTTAGTTCAACATGTAACAATAATATCCACTACATGGCTTCTTCGTATTTTGGTTACTATGTTTGTAATAAGGTTTCACATAACTCGAACAATAAGACAAATATTAACGCAAACAAAACTGCATGATCGACGGATTAGTGTAGATTATTGATAGGAGCTTTAAATCAAAATCATCATCACCAAAGGGGTGGGGAGATTGTACGAATTCCATTAACTCTCTCTCTCCTATCAATCTATCTGTATATATATATATATATACATGTATAAATTACTTTGTACAGCAATGTTAACATATACCATTTTTTAAGTAAAAAGTTAATTGTTTTTCTAGACCAAATATAGCAGGGGTTTATTATTTCTCGAGAAAAATTATACAGCCGAAATAGATATCATTAGGTATTATTTATTACCAAACTTGAAAATATTGAAGCTCTGATACCAAAAGTAAAATTGCATAACTATATATAAGGATGTACTTAATTTGAGACTGCGATATATTCATATTTTAGGCTACATTGCATAAATCCAGTAGAGTTTGGAAATAAATAATACCTAACGGCATCCATTTTGATTGTAGCATATCCTACAAGAAATAATGATAATAATAATAATAATAATAAACTGCTATTTTGTTATATTAAACCGGGCCATTGGCCTAATGAGTAGGTTGTTCGCCAATGGTCCGGGAGACCGGGGTTCAATCCCTGGTCGACTCATACCAAAGATTAAAAAATGGTACTTGATGCTGCCTTGCTTAACACGCAGCATGATAAGGTAAGGATCAAGTGTAAAGTGGAGCAATCCAGAGAATGGAGTAGCGCCCTCCCCCTACAACTTGGTGTAGTAGCTATTGAAAAGGGAGCCTCGGGGTCACCCTCGACTAAGGTCAGAGTATTTACTTTATTCGTTATATGAGAAAATTATGGAAAACATTGAAACACAGTAACTAAAAATAAAAATATGTTATCTAAAAATAAAGATATTTCTCACAATTCTGTCATCATCATCAAGACATGTTGACAGCACAGGTTCCCTTGAAACTCTTGCACCATTCGTCCCAATCGCCCATCGCTCATGGTGAGTTCTCAAAGCAATATCCAGTGTCCGCACAGACCTGATGAGATCGAACATAAGTGACGGTAAAGATGCTGTTTTGTAAAGTACTGCTTCAAAGATTTGTTCGAAATAGCAACCGGCATCCTTGTTGAGTTTTCATATTTTTCTCCAGACATTCTATTAAAGCCCAGTTGGTGCTACCATACAATAGTATTTACACAGCTACGGCATGGGAGAATTCCCGTTTTATTTTATCTGTGAAATTAGATTTCTGTATGATCGTTAACTTGTCGAAAACAGTCCATGCCTAACCTATGCATATGCTAATATCACCTTCAGTCGACAAGATATTGCTACCGAGGCATATGAATTGGTGTACTGATTTCAGGCGCATACCGTTTAATGAGGAACTGGCATCATTTTGATTAAAACACATGAACTCTGTTTATCTGCGTTCATGTATACGCCAATCCATGCCCCTGGCTATTCAGTAGGGATTTAGCTCTAGCAAGTGTATTTGGGGTAAGATGTAGACCATCTACATAGTCTGCATCAGTAATTATTTACTGCGGGATATCTTTTGATTTTTACTCTTTTTAAAAAAAAAAAATATTTGACTAACTTCGCATAGCATGTCAGAAATATTCACGTGAAAGAGACAATTAGACTCAAACAGTTCGCATATCCGTTTTCAACTCAAATACGTTATATCCATGACAACATCAAAAAGTCTTGCTAAATTTTTGACGTGAAATTTACCAAGCCATTTTTAATTTCCAATTTCAATGTCTGTTGAAAGCCACGCTAAGTAAACACGCACAGTTGACGCTTTCTTCGATTGCCATATTTCATCTATTAATTATTCCTCATTCTACCAAGCGGCGGTAGCAGCAAAAAAAAAAAAAAAAAAATGATGAATATATTTTTAAAAAAAGTAATTTTCCTACTCAAGTGACTGAAAAATGAACAGAGATTGATTTAATGATAATAATAAAAAAACAACTTTGAAGCGCGGTAAATAAAGTGTCTCCTGTGTTATTTGTTACTTTTTGGATGAGACTTATATATACATATATATATATATAAGTTTTTATAAAACGATATACTCATATGTAGGTGAGAATGCTTGTTAAACAACACAAATAGTTATATTAACTATAATATGTTAAACACTGTTAACTCTTATCTGTACTACACTTTTTCATTAGTCACATAACCTATTTTGGTTGTAAAGGCACTACACTTGTCCTGTGTGTGTGCGTTTACATAGGAATTTGTGTGTGTGTATATATATGTATGTTAGTATGTATGTGTGCCTGTTTATTTATATATATACACACACACATATTTATGTATATCAGCATAAATGTTTATATATTCATGTATATATATATATATATATATATACGTATGTGTGTGTGTTTTTGTATATCCCTGTTTCTTCAACTCCCCCTCCCTCCCTCTCTCTCTCTATATATATACATTAGGACCTCGAATAAATTCTCGCTGTTATCCAACAAATAGCGTTTCCAGAACTGCGTGCGTGTAGTTTCAAATGGTAATGCATCAATAAGGAAGTACTATAAGCAAGCTTCAAATTCAGTGAATGTCATTTCGTCGAAGTGTAAACAATTTGTTTTTTTTCATAGCTATAAACATGTCAGATTTAGTTCCAAAGGAATTGTATTTTCGAGATTTTTACTGCACTGCTTAATTAAAAAGTAATCTGCGGCTGAAGCACACAGAATTCTCGTTGAGACTTACAGACCAAGCACTGTCGGAAGCAGTAATGATTTTATTGCTAAGAATTAAGAACGCTCTGACCGATCGAAAAAAATTTGAAGACAGAGAATTAAAGTCATTACTTCATGTCAGGCGCAAGTTGAACTTGCAGAATCATTAGGAGTTGATCTCACAACAGTTTGGAAACGTTTGAAAACATTTGGAATGATTCAAAAGGCAAGGACATTGGGTGTCGTACGAGATGAAGCCGAGAGACGTCGAACGGCGTCTTGTCATGTGTGAATAGCTGCTTCAATAGCAGAAAAGGAAAGGTTTTTTGTGTCATATCGTAACCGGCAATGAAAAGTGGATACACTACGATAACCCTAAGCGTAGAAGAACGTGGGGTAAGCCCGGCCATGCATCAGCATCCATGGCAAAGCCGAATATTCATGGTTCGAAGCTTCTGCTCTGCATTTGGTGGGATCAGCTGGGTGTAGTTTATAATAAGCTGCTCAAACCGACCGAAGTAATCACAGGAGGTTGCTGTCGACTACAATCGATGCATTTGAGCCAAGCATTAGAGAAAAATGTCGTATTCCCCAGACTTTCCACCGTCCGATTATCACTTGTTCCGATCGATGGCACTTTCATTCTTTTGAAGATGCCAAAAATGGGTTGACTCATGGTTAGCCTCAAAAGACATGTCGTTTTTCCGACATGGAATTCAAATGCTCCCAAAAAGATGGGGAAAAGTTGTGGCTAGCAACGGACAATAATTTCAGTGATATGATTCTGATTAATTTTTGTGAATAAAAAATTACTTTTCATGAAAAATAAGCGAAAACTTATTAAAGGTTCTAATATATATGTGTATATAATATTTGTTGCTGCCTCCCACCAGACAGGACTTGACACAAGGTCAAAAGCCCGAAAGCCGATTAAAGTGGGGATAAAGGGAAGGGGAAGGCCGAGAACGAGCCGAGACTCGAACCCTGCTAGTCATTGACCCACTAAGTGCAATGTGGGTCTAATGAGTCAAGCGGTATCACGGACCTAAATCTAGATCTGTATGCCAGAATATAGCTTGAACTAGACCATGAGATCTAATGCTATACAAGGGGTGCAGAGGAGACAGAAAAGCAGCTCGCCCACCCGAGGGTGGCCCAACCGAAGTTGAGAGCCTTTCGGCCTCGAATCTGCTATTGATTTCGATACCCCATCCGACACGAATGCCAGACGGCCCAGCCAAAAGGCCGGAGGAGTAGTCAAATATATATGTGTATATGTATGTGCGTGTGTACATACATGTAGGGGCAAATTTAATTTATTTTTCAGTTGTCAGACTGCTTAAGCTTCTATAATATTTTTGGTTTGGTTTGTTGGGCATATAAACCTTTGTAGGTTATTTAAAGCCAACTTCATTTTTATACAAAAAAAAGTTTAATTTTAAAGCATTCAGTTTAGCATAAGTACACCTTTTAATTGTAAAAAGCATTTCTATTTCAAGCTATTCAGTTTAGTCAAACAATTCTAATTCAAACACTTCAGTTCTGTATAAGTATAGTTTTTGTTTACACGCAGATAAATGTCAAAACAGTTCTATTTATAAAAAAATCAATTTAGCATAAATACCGTTTCAATGTGAAAAAAAGTTCTATTTCAAACAATTCAGTTTAGTATACAAAAACAGTTTTATTTCAAACAATTCCGTTTAGCATAAGTACGCAGTTTAAATGTCCAAACAATTCTATTTCAAACAATTCAGTTTAGCATGAGTACGCAGTTTATAGGTCAAAACAGTTTTATTTCAAGCAATTCAGTTTAGCATAAAGACACAATTTAGTTCTTTTTAAGCTATAGATAAGACCCTATCAGGTGCTACCACACCTGGCCAGAGTGGACCTGGGGACGATGGCAGTGAAGGGGTATTTCGCATTCCCCAAAGCTCTAGCATTACTGGAACCTCACCATCAGATTGTTTAGTGTCATATCCAGGACACTCATTGGGTGAAACTTATCCCTCTACTGAAAAAAAAAACTGTCGGTGTATTCGACAGCCCCGCTGACTGGGTAATATAATATTTTTGAGTGTGTCATGTGATCGAATTTATCACCTGACAAGTGATTCACAACATTAATACGTCAGATTATAGTTTGCTTCTCACGGAATTTCATGATTTGATAGGTCTTTATAACTGCTCTGTCATAATAGTATCGATTATTTTTTACTTTTCTTTAATTATATATATATATATATATATAAAGTTCGGATGGCTTATGCATATATATATATTTATATAAGTTCGGATGGGTTATAAACAGAGTCAACGGAGCTTGTTGATTGTCAGTTCCTCGCTTATGTGGTCATAAGTCTCTTTCTCTCTATATATATATGAGTTTGGATAGCTTAAAAACAGAGTCAACGCTGCCTGTTGATTGTCAATTTCTCGCTACTTGCTCATCAATCCAAGGCCGCATAGGCGAGAAATTCACAGCGCCTGAGACTCTGTGTCTACGTTCTCCTAAACTTAGATATATATGTTCTATGAGTATCTATTTGTTTATTAATATAGGAAAGTGAATTTTAGCCAAGTGGGTGGAGTGTTCGTAAATGGCCCGGGAGACCTGGGTTCAATTCCAGGTCGCGTCATACCAAAGACTTTAAAAATGGTACTTGATAGCTCCTGGCTTAACACTCAGCAATATAAGGTATGTATCAAGGATAAAGTGAAGCAGTCCAGGGAAAGGAGTCGCGCCCTCCTCTACACTTCGGTGTAGTAGATATTGAAAAGAGAGCCTTCTAGTTGACCTCGACTACGGTCGCCAACTTTACTATTATCACACTTTGCAAGTTTTTCAATCCACTGTTTACTGGAGGTCTTTCAGTGACAGCAGATCTCCTTAAGTATCTGCAACTTTCTGAGTATTCTTGCCGATTTTAACTCTGCAAATTTCTAAATGGTCTCGATTTTCCCCCTAGTTTCCAATTCCTCCCGTATCCTTTGCAAGTCTTTGGGGACTGTTTCAAGAGCCCAAACTACAATTAGTTTCACCGACGACTTGATCTTTCACAGTTTTCTCAGCTCTCTGACAAGATCAAAATATTTGTCTAATTTTCACTTTCTTTGAGTTTTACTTTTGTAATCCTCTGGAACAGCAAAATCCACTTGACAGCTAGTTCTTGTTTTCTTGTTAATTAACAATTGGTCTGGATGTCTGGCCGGTATTAGGTGATCCGTTTGTGTCTCAACATCCCAATTGAATTTAAATCTCTAGCACAATTCCCAGTGGATCACCTTTCCCAACGAGTTGTGCCTAGTCTTGTATTCTTTTTGCTTTAGTTTACTGCATTCGCTTATTTTAGGAGTAAACGTTTCATCTCTATCTTCACATTATCTTCACTCGGTATTCTGTGGCGTATTTTCTATTTTTGCTTTAATATAATTGGTTCGTATCGCATTATTTTGAGATGCTATTGGAAGTCATTCAGTTTCTCTCTTACAGTTTCCTTTTCTTAGCCATGTTCACATCTTCTTGCTCGAAAACTATCCTGTTCATCGCTTGAAGTATGCTTGCAGTTGTTTTTCATTCCCATTTTTGTAATCTGGTTTTTGTTATTTTTCTGATTTTGTGTTACTAATGCTGTTGCTGGCAGCTGTTATTAGTCTTTCTTTGCTCTTTTTAATGTATTCCTCCAGTCCTTTTATTGATGCATCGATGCAGTCCTCAATAATGGCGAGTCCTTTCACCCATTCATTTCTTAATACATGTGCTGCAATTAATAGAGATTCAGTTTCTCTCTTTAGATTTCCTTTTCTTAGCCACGTCTATTATTATTATTATTATTATTATTATTATTAATATTATTATTATTATTTTACTCTTTTCAGAGTTTTTCACACCAGTATTAGCCGATGGTTGTTCACTGGAGTTTGAGTGACAGCAAGTCTCTTTAAGTATCCAGGACTCTTCTTAGTATTGTGTCCGTTCTTGATAAAGCGGTAGATTGGATGGTCTTTACTCGGGTTCTTTTTCCCAATTCCTCCCGTCATTGCATCAATCTTTTGATGACTGTACTGAGAGCACCATTTATAGTTCATATCACCGTCACTTTCATGTTCCACAATTTTTGAGGTTCCTAGCAGGGTCCAGGTACTTATCCTTCTTTTCGCTCTCTTTAGATTTTATTCTGTGGTCTGCAAGAACAGCAAAGTACACAACTCGGCAAGTTTTATTTGTTAACTATCACTAGATCTGGTTGTCTGGCCGGGATTAGGTGGCCCGTTTGTATATCAAACTCCCAAAGCTGTTAGTGCATCTCATTTTTCTGGACATATTCCGGGTTTTGCAAATACCATTTGTTCACATGGTCAAATTAAAACTTTTTGCACAATTCATTCTGGATCACCTTCCCCACGCAGTCTTGTCTAGTCTTACACTCTTTGTGGGCTAATTTGCTGCATTTGTTTATGTGATTGATCGTTTCGTCTATCTACACACAACCTATATTTGCTATTTTGTTGCGTCTTATCCATTCAAGGTTTGATATGATTGGCTCTTATGGCGTTATTTTGCGCTGCTATTTGAAGAGATCCAATAAAAGTTTCTCTTTCTTAGCCACGTCTAAGTTTTCTCGTGTGAGGTGTCACTTGAAATGTTCATACTAATTTTTTCTTCCCATTTTAGTTTTCTAGTTATATTCGTTTTGTTGTTCCTCATGTTGTCTGTATTGTTTCTTCTGACTGTAATCAGTCTTCTTCCAAACTTTTCTAGGTAGTCTTCGAGTCACTGTATCGATGTATCAACGCTATCCTCAATGATGGCAAGTCTTCTCCCTCTCCCTCTTTCTTTTCTTGACATCTGTCATCGTTATCTATGGGATGTAAGGCCTTATGTATTGTCATTAGTTTTCTTGTTCTCTGGTCCATTTGTTTAAGTTCTGCCTTCGTCCACTTAAAGAATAGTCCCGAGTATCTTCCAAAAGGTACAGCCCAAATGTTTATTCCTTTTTTAAAGTTCATGCTATATAGTTTGGTTTCGAGTAGCTTTCTTGTTCTTTTGAGGTACTCTTTTTTCTTTTTTCTCTCAGCTCCATTTATTCGATGCTGTCCGCTTCCATTATTCCAAAGAATTTGGAAGTTTCCTTTTCTCTGGGCTTTGTTTGGTCGTTCATTTCTTTCCGTCGTGTGTCGTATGTATACATATGAATATTTATGTACATACTGCATATCAGTTTCTGTGTTTCCTGGCATATATATATATATATATATTTTCTTTAAAGAAAAAACCAAAGACCGGTTACTTTAGGATTATAAATTTATTTCCATCCTGTTTTGTGTTTCTGATGTAAAACAATGGAAATAAATTTATGATCCTAAAGTAACCGGTCTTTGGTTTTTTCTTTAAAGAAAGTATTGCTCTGTAATATTAGTTACATTGAGCTCTCTACCAGGAAAATTTAAATGTTCAGCTTTTGAATGATTTTCTTGTCCTGAAGGAATTACTCCCAACTCTGGTTTAACTTGCCCGAATAATACTATATATATATATATATATATATATACAAATTGGTAAATATTAATATACTTATATAAATGTTAATATTTTGTATATTGTTATATATATATATATATATATACGTATGCATTCTTGTACATTTATATATATATATATATATATATATACACTGGTTGTGTGTGTTGTGTGTGTACTTGAATTGATCATAAAACGTATTTGAAAAGAGGTTATTGCATGAAATTTGATATGAAATGTTTCTCTATATTAATCGAACTCTTGAGTAATGTTTCTTCCTGAATTAATTGTATTGCTAAGAGCAAGGATTATGTTGTTAAATATGTTCTTGTATAAAGTAAATGCTTTTTTATCATTTGAGCTCGAGTTTATTGATGTACTAACGTACATTTATGTATTTAACATAATATTAAATCATATCATATAATATATATGTGGATATAAGATTGTAGTTTCTCATGTAGAAAGAGTTTTATGCGTATGCATATATATACATATATCTTCTGAAAATGCTTAAAAAATACAAACGTATCTCTAATCACTATTTTTTCTGATAAAACATTATTACTTTCCACAAAGAAAATTCATAGCAATACGGTGATAACTTTTTTACAGAGAAAAAAATGACTCAACTTACTGAACTTTCATGACATTTTCCGTTAATACAAAATGTACTGAAAGGCTTTTTGTTAATAGAAATATTACCTATAGAATATCAGGATATATCAAAAAGCAGTTTTCATTTGTTATTGATTCGATTAATAATATTTTCAGAAATACAGATAATTTTTTGCATAAACCTAATCTATTATCCTACTTTCATGATACTTTATCATGTTTTAAACAAATATTCGACTCGTAGCGAGGTTTTACACCAGTTTTTCACCGAATCTTGAGTGAAAAAAATTTTTCTCAGTTCCTCATTGTTCTTATTAATATTATGACTTATTTTGGCAGGGTCGTAGCTTGAATAGTCTCAATTCATCCAATCATTTCCACTTCCCACAGTATTTTCCAATGTTTTTAGAGACTATTACCAAGTGTTCCTAGTACGATTGGTTTCACTTTTATTTCATATTTATAACATTTTTTGCACTCTAGAAGGGTCTTGGAATTTGTCGACTTTTAAAACTTTTTAATTATTCGTTTGAAGTTTACTTCAAAGGCAAAATTCACGAGTTGGCAAGTACTCTAACATTAGTTAGAATGCGCAGCTTAGTTTTTATGTACAAGAAGAAAATAACCCGTCATATAGGGGATTTTACCATTGTAGTAGACCCCAGAGGGAATATATATATATATATATATATATATATATATATATATATATATATTGTGAGAGAAAGGGAAGTTTAATAGTTATTGTCGTAAAAACTTGACTAGAAGATTTTAATATCTGAACGAGACTGTTTGCAATTCACTTCGCCATTATGCCCATTATCTATCGAACTACAGGTAACATAGTAGGACAGGCAGGGGTCTCTAACTTCGATGGAATATCCTTGGAGAAGGTACTATTTACCAACCTCTCCGCTCAGGCAGGATATGACACAAGGTCAATTTTTAAGCGGAGTTTAACAGGTTTTGAATTCAGAGTTTTCCTTCTCCTAGACTAGTTGCCTCAACAGGGCTGAAGAACCTAGTCCGTCCTACTATTTACCCATAGCTGGAGGGAGAATAAGGGGGTTCATACCTTTCCCAAGGGTATTTGCCCGAAAGTGAACATAATAGCGCGACTGGAGTACGAACTCGCGTACTACGATTCCGCAGTTCATCGCTTTAACCATTACACCACGAGGACATATCCTTGGAGAAGGTAAACACTCTCAATTCAAAACCTGTGGAGAGCTGCTCGGAAAATCTAAGGCATACCATTCAACCATTCATTCCTGTGAGTGTGAAGTTGCAACATAGTATATCTTTTTGTATTCTTTACGCCCTTAAATGTTAACTTTGAATTGAATTGGATCTTCACTTTTGAACACAAATACGCTTGGCATAGTGTTTGGTCTGCTGAGTATGAAGCATTTGCACCATCCTGTGTTTTCTTGAAACCCGCTGACAGAAAAAAAATCGATTATATAAATTGCTCATCTCGTTAAATAACACGTGCACTTTAAGAGGTGACCGAAAAGGAGGGCTTTGAATTATTTTTGGCTGAAAAGTGCCTGCAAGACTTGGACCAGAGGTCCAACATTGAGCGAAGCATCTAGCGTCTTGATTCGGAACGCGCACACAGAAATGATAATGGTATGATAAATCGAAACACGTGGTCAATAATCATTGGATGTGGTGACAGGTATACGTGCTTGGGTAACTTTGAGATGACGTTTCGAGGCGAAAGAAGGAGACTGACAGACAGACAGACCTAGACACAGACACACACTCTCTCTCTTTCTCAGATTATCTCTCAAATTCCTTAGTTCTCTGGTAATTCATGTAATATGAATCAGAAAAGATTTTTTCTCATATAAGTGTTTAGCTTTCTTAAAAAAAAAAAAAAAAAAAAACTGAGGAGAATCGCCAACCGACGAGTTTAGAAAACATTGTGCAAACGTCTAAATCTAAATTTTAAACTAATCAAAATTAAAACATCAGCTTCGATACTGTTTTTTACTACACCTCGTACTTACAATGATGTCCCAGTCCAGCACGTTAAACATTACGCCATAGAGACTCTCCCCACACTCAACAAACTTTGTACTTAGAACAAAACGAGCAAACAGAGGAATATAACAGGATATAATGATTATTAGAAAAATATCAACAGGCGGAAATAGAAAATAGGAAGAGTACTCTGAAAAAAGACATTAATAGATACATAATTAAAAAAAAACTGACGTAAAGATTTTAAAAAATACAGTCTGATTTAAACATTTTAGAGGCGTACATGACGTAATGGTTATCGTCATAGGAAATAGACTCTATGACCTGAGTTGAAAAACTTAACGAGGTTGTTTGAGTTTAATTTACCGCTAATGTCCTTGGGAAGGCATGAATCCATCCCTCTATATCGCCGACCAAGACAGAAATTTTTCATCAATTGTATGACAACCTGTCTAGAAGAAGGAAAAGTCTAAATTCGAACCAGCTGTACTGCACTGAAAAATTGAACTTGCGTCACATACTGCCTGTTGCGGAGGGTTTGGTTAAATACGTACTAAGATATTAACATAAGAACATACACTGATATGAAGCGATTGACAGATAAAAATTTGAACAAATTAAGATGGAAAAATGTTGGCAAAAAAGATAGAAAATTACTTTGATAGTGATGAATACACACACACACACACACACACACATATATATATAGATATATAAGAAATGTAACATTTGAAAAATAAATGCAATGTGAGCAGCTTAGACATTTTTAGGAAATAAATCATAGTTACGTGGTGCATTCCATAAGTTTCCAGACTTTTTTGTATGGGCATTTAAAATTTTCGTAGACTCTTGAAAATTCACCACGTTATTGCTATACATCTTATGAGATGACTGACCAATTTTTATGATTTCAGGTTCAAATGAACAGCTTCAGCAGGAATTGGAATACACCCTACTAAAGCCTGATTGTCACAGCTGGTGAATTTCAAAAATGCAATCTGGATGTGAGGACACTTTAAAAAGAATTATATGCAATAAAATTCTGTTTTAAACTCGGAAAAAATGCCACAGAAACGTATGGAATGCTTCAGACTGCTTTTCGACCATCTTGCATGAATCAAGCATCAGTTTTTGAGTGGCATAAGAAAGTCAGGGAGTCTGTGAGGGATAAAGAGATGTGTGGGAGGAGTAAGGAGGTCAGAGCACAGGAGTTGATTGGCCAAAGGGTTAGGGTTAGGGTTACTATGTTGTGGTTTTAAGGGAGTTCAGGAAGAGATTCCATCGGAAGAGGCCCACATTCTTCAAATCGGGTCAGTGGCATTTCCACCAGGACAATGCACCAGTCCACAACTTCATTCTTGTCACAGACTATTTGACCAAGATGGGCATCAAGACAGTTCCTCAGCCTCCCTATAGTCCAGACCTTGCTCCTTGTGACTTTTGCTTATTCCCAAAACTCAGAGGCTCTCTTTATGAGACAATTGAGGAGATGAAAGAGGCTGTGACGAAGGTCATTGACATGCCCACACGTAATTTTCATAGTTTCAATTGGATTTTTAGTCAAAACATTTTTTAGACCAGCTCATCGCAAACAACGATCACACTATTTTATCTAAGAAAATACTAATTAAAAAAAATTAATAAATTATCTCGACTACACATATACACGTTAATTTTAGAATGTTAGTGATAATAATATTTTACAATAGAAAAAGTCATAAAGACTTTATTACCCCACCCACCACGTATATATTATATATAGGTAGTCAAAAGCTAGCCGAAGGTTCTCTTTTAAGAAGCTACTACTCTGAGGTACTGGGAAGAGCGCTATTCCTTTAATTGTATTGCTCAACTTACTCTTGATCCATAATTTGTAATGCTGAGTGTTGAGTTAGAAGGTATCAAGTACCAGTTTTTGAGTCTTTGTTATGACTTGAGCTGGAAGTGAACCCCGCTCTCCCAGACCGTTGGCGAACATTGGGCCAGTACTTTCGCCAATATGGTAAAAATAAAAGAATAAACAATCGTTTAAAACGTGTGATGAATTAAAAAAAAAACTCAAATGCTTACCAGAAGAGCAGTATAAAAATTAAAAGTAATTAAGATAATATCTTTCTATTATCATAACTAGCATAACTATTATCTATAATTATCAGTTTAAGATATGCTTTATAGAGGAAATATATAAAACTTAGTACATTCTCATCTTTTTAATATATATATATATATATATATATATATATATATATTGGGCTCAGTCGGCTGGGGCAGTAAAATACACCGACTGCATCACTGCAGAAGGGTAAGACACCACCAATGAGTGTCCTGATTTTGACACTAAAAAACCTGATAATGAGGCTCCAGTCCTAAATCGTTGGGTAATGTTTAATACCTCTTCATTGCCATTGCTCCAAGGTCCCCTCGGCCACAGAGTGGTAGCACCTGATATAGTTCCATCTATTGGTCAAATAGAACTGTTTGAAATTTAAACCTATGACTCAAATTAAAAGTATTGTTTTAAATAGAACTGTTTTTAAAGTTAACTCTGTAAACAAATAGATTGAATTGTTAGTGATACATAGCAATACTTGGAACCATTTAACTGTGTGCAAATGAGTCGTATTGAATTAAATAATTTGTATTAAGTTGCAATACTTGCTTGAAACAATTTAATATTTTGCTAACAAATGAATAATAGTAGATTAAATTATTTGTATTTGATAAAAATGCTTGAAGCCATTAAACTGTGTGCAAAAAATCAAGTTCGTTTAAAAATGTTATCAACAAAATGTGTTTACAAATCATATATATCGAATTTATATATATATGTATAAAGAGCGTTTGGCATTATATAACCTACAATGGTTGATATGCCATGAAACCCAACCAAACCGAAACCCTAATAAGTTCTAACTCATTTAAAAAGAAATTAAATACAAACTGTGTGTGCAAACAAACGGCTGATGTTAAATTGTAAGAGTTATATAGCAATACTTGGTTTAAACCATTTAATATTGTGCAAAAAATTTTTTTAAATTAATTGAATTATTCGTATTAAAGGAAATATTTGTAACCATTTATTTGTGTGTAAAGAAAACTCTGGCTCATTTGAAAATGTTATTTAGAAAATGTGTTTAAAAATCACACACACACACACACATATATATATATATATTTATATATATGTATAAACAGGATTTGGCATTATATAAATGATAATAGCTGATATACCATAAAACCAAACCAAACTATATATATATATATATATATATATATATATATACACTGTCATCCACAGACAGACTCTTTTGTTGTATCACAGCGCTTCACTGCGGCTAGACACGTGAGATGCTTCAAGCTAAGATCGAAACCTGACTGACGTAAAGTCGGCAGGATATCTTACCCCTGTTTATTTATATATATATATATGTACTCGTAAGATTCTTCAAGCTGGGATTGAACTCTGTGTGTGTGTGGACTTTATAGTCCCGGTATATCACAGAGTAAAGTAAAGAAAAGCGAAAATCTGGATGAGTGTTTAGACCTTGATAGAGAGCTTAGAAAATATGGAACATGAAAGTAATAATATTATGATTAGAACCCTTGGAACAACACAGAAGAACCTGGAAAAATATTGGGTGAACTAGAAATCTGAAGAATAATTGAGACGAGGCAGATCACAGCACGGCTGAGATTAACTAGAATACTTGGATGAGTCCTGGAGCGCTAACCAGACTTGTTGTCTCTCGCGTTTTAATGAATACCACTAGTTAAAACTGGTACGAAAAAACTCGCCAATAGTAAAGTAATATAAAAATAATGATATTAAGTAATATGAAATTAATGATATTTTTTTTTGACTGACTTAATTCATGGTGTCAGCATTAAGTCAAAATCACTGGATCTGTGAACTGTTCTAATTAATGTGGTGGAGAGAGAGAGAGAGAGAGAGAGAGAGAGAGAGAGAGAGAGAGAGAAGGTGGAGATAGATAGATTGAAAAAGCGTTAGAGAGTATAAGAGGAGAGTGTAAGAGAAGGGGGAGATGGATATATGGAAAGGGGATAGATAGATAGATAGATTGAAAGGGAGAGAGAGAGAAAGTGAGAGAAGGAGGAGATAGATTGAAAGAGGGAGAGAGAGAGGGAGAGAAGTGAGAGATAGATTGAAAGAGAGAGAGAGAGAGGCATAGAGAGAGAGAGAGAAGGGGGAAATAGATTGAAAGGTATAGACAGAAAGAGTGGGAAAAGTGAAAGAGAGTTGGACGACACCCTAGGATTTCTAGGTAAAGTATGCACTCTGAAAATGCCAGAGAAGACATCGACCGAAACTTAGGAGTACAAATAAGAATGTTAGTCTGAAGAATCCAAGAAGAAAAAAAAATGCATATTTAAAAGGAAAAACAACAACAAAAAAATCTTAATGTCTGACATATGTTCATGTCTTTAAGAAAATTTTAACAACGTAAATTATTTTGCCTCGCCTTTTTAATAACAGCAGACAAAAAATTTAGATTCTTCCGGTACGTTTCGATATCTATCTATCTAACTATCTAGTATCACCCACAAGTACATCTCTACAAATCTTTTCACAAAACGTTGATTTTCTTCTAATATTAAGATACCAATATTTTGTTATTTCTTGTTATGAAGATGTTGGGCATTTAATATAAATTGTTTAAAAAATCAGTCAGCAAAAATAGGAATATGAGGTAAATTCAAAATAAGTCATCATAAGTCATATCGTGCCGCTAGTATGGATATCCCTGATCCTCTCTCGCCATTTCTCCCTATCATTCATCGCCTCTGGTAGGTCTTCAGGGCTACATCCCGTATCCTCACATAGCGGCTGTATGTATCTCCAAGCTGGTCGTCCTGCTTTTGCGGGGGTCCATAGGAGTACATCACTTATGAGCTCGTCCTTGCTCCTCCAGCAGTGTCCTGCATGTCTGGTTCGTCTAGCTTGGATAGTTTTCGTGATGGGAGGCAGGTGGCCGTATAGTTGGTGACTTGTGGGGTGTTGCCGCTAGGACTTGTTCAATATTGCTCTCAACATTCTTGTGTAATTGCCGTCTAGCTTCTTCTCCAGCCATTTAGTTAGCGTCCAAGTAGTGCATCCATATAGCAGAATCGACACGGCCGCTATCTGGAAAAAAAACTGCGTTTCATTTTATCGGTCAGGTCTGATTTCCATATGATCAAAAGCCTAAACCACTTATATTTATATAATTATTGGCACAAGGTGTAGCAATTTTATTTGTTTAAAAATAGTCAATACCGTAAAGTTTCATAATAAATGTTATCGAATTATTTGTGTATTCGACGCTCTATTTTCAAGGTTTTTCAGCTCAAAAGTTAGGAGTGCGTATTGTAAACGAAAATTATACAATTTAGTTTTCCCAGCCACATCGTTAGCCATTTACAAAATGAGATAACCGAAAGTGAATTATATCTACAGTCAAAACTAATATACTTTACGCCATTAGAGAACAAAGTTCCACTGGAATATATGCTTATTTATTATCCTGTTTCTCTTAATGTGAATTTATTTTCGGTGCAAGCTTCTGCATTTTTGTGTGAAGTCTGTATGTTTGCTCTGAATACTGTATAAATTTTGTGAATAACTAAATATATAATGCTTGATATGGGAGAGCCTCGAAAAGAAAGTAATTGAACTGCATTGATTGAATGATTTTAAAATACAGAACACAGCAATACTGAGATCAATTAGAATCCTGAAAAGTGTTTAAGAGAGCTAAAGAAACATACTCGTCACTCCGACTTCTGTGAGGAATCCTGGGGTGTTCAGGAAACTAGATATAACTTTAGTGAACATGACCTTTTATGACAGGTATAATAAACTCAAGGGAAAATATGCTTTTTATTTCATAGTGGATCTATTAAAAAAACCTCCACTCGAGTAGGATGTGACACAGGGTCACTTTTTAAGCGCGGTTTAACAGGCTTGAATTCAAAGTTTTTCTTCTCGTTGTTCAGTGCCACGCCAAGGTTAAAGAACACAGTCTGCCCTACTATTTACGTATACCTTTAGGGTTTGGGTTGGGTTGTTTTGATTTTGTGGCACATCAGCCATTTTAGGTTATTAATGCCAAAACTCTTTTCATACATGTAAACAGTTCTATTTCAAACAATTCAGTTTAGAATAAGTACCTAGTTTAGTTCTATTCAAACTATAGATAGGACCCTATCGAGTGCTGCCAGAGTGGACCTGGGAAAAATGGCAACGAAGGAGTACTCCATATTCTCCAAAGCTCTAGCATTACTGGAGCGTTACCATCAGATTGTTTAGTGTCATAGTCAGGACACTCATTAGGAGAGTTTTAATCCACTGCAGAGATGCAGTCGATGAATTCTACAGCTCCAGCCGACTGGGCAAATCCCAGTAGGGAGATTTGTTGAACGCATACATATCCAAAAGGCATTAGCGCTATGTGAAATGCAAACAGCCATGTCCAGTATTTTTAAAACTATTTGAAATAGTTGTATTTTTTGATCATATGTTTTTGGAAACCCCTATGATTCAAATGACTTCGGTATAAAACAACAAGGATTGATTGGAAAACCAACATTAAAGACAGTAAAATAATAGCCCAAACTATTAAAAGTTCACGGAATAATTATTATAATATTATATCATGTCCAGCTGTATATTAGATAACTTATGAACCTTTTAGTCACGGGTTGGAAGAGTATGTCATGATGATAGTATGGTTTTTATGTGAATGATTACATTTGAATGATTACAATGTGGACGTTTAGAGCGAATACAGACAAAACTATCATTCCTTTACCAATTATACAAGAAATATTGGCTGTCCTGGGTCAGATGCTAAACTGTATCCGGTGCTGAGGCCGCACTACCGTCGGACAGCACTCTTTCGTTGCGACTACCCCTTGATTCTCAGTGGTAGTATCTGTTGGCTTCCGAATTCTGGGTCAAATAGACGTGTTTTGAAAATTATTAGCATCAGATAATAATACTAAAAAAAAATTTAGCTAAGAGCTAATTACTAATATCAAATATGTAGAGTTCGGTTGTGAATAGTACTTAATAATGTCCGTTTTCATCATAAACTCAGAATAAACTCCTGGGTTTGAAACGTTAATAAAAAAAGACAAAATGTATCATATTCAAGATTTAATTTTACTTGCCATTTTGTTTTACCATTTTTATCATTTTATTTTAAATATCATATCGTCCCAATGCTTACCATCTCGACGTATACATTTCTGAAGCCTTACCCGGAATGTCTCTTGAAGTTATTATCTCTGATACTGCTATGTTTACATGACGAATAAAATCTTGTGGCCTACTGCTCATGACTTAAGCCTCGAGATATCCCCAAGAAGAAGTAATCACAAAAGGATAGATCTAATGAGCGAGTCGGCTACTGCATGTCGATCATAGAGGCACCATTTTTAAAAATAAGTTTCCTGAAAAAACGCACGATGTCCGCCATTCCACGCGATGAGGTCAACTGAGAGCGGTCGGCTGGGGCTGTAAAATATACTGACTGCATCTCTACAGAAGGATATGCCCCCCACCCGCTCAACAAGTTTCCAGTGTATGGCACTAAACAATCTGAAGGTGAAACCCCGGTAATGCTGGAGGTTTAGGAAATGTGGAATGTCCCTTCATTACCATATCATGTATATCTATTTAAATATGTACAAACATATGACTGATGTTAAATTGTTATTGTTAAATAACTATACATGAAACCATTGAACTTTTTGCGAACAAATGATAAATAGTTAATAAAATTATTTGTAATATATGAAAAACATGAAATATTTAATTGTGTGCAAAAAATGAGCTCAGGTTCGTTTAAAAATGCTATCAACAAAATGTGTTTCCAAATAATATGTATTTGATATATATGTATAAAAAGGATTCGGCAATAAATAACCTACAATTGTTGATATGCCATAAAACCCAGCTAGAACAAACTTTGAGGGCAACTGAAATTGTATGAGAGCTATGGCTCAAAGACAGGGATGAATCGAACAAGATGTGTCTGAAAAGTAACGGGATTGGTGTTACCAGCAAATTGTTTCAATTCGATGCAACAAGCACTCTACATCTTTTACCGGCTAGACTTTGACCTCAATTCTGCTTGTTGAAGGCATCCCACTTCTGGAGTCATGTTTCACCTCCTCTAAACCCTTTCTGAACCTCTTATGCCACTCTTGCCCCGTCGGCTGGGGCTGTAGAATAGACCGACTGCTTCTCTGCAGAAGGGGTAAGACCCCTCTAATGAGTGTCCTGAATATGACTCAAAACAATCAGATTGTGAGTAATGCTAGAGCTTTGGGGAATGCGGAGTGACCCTTCATGGCCATCGCTATGACCCGGAATGGTAACACCTGATAGGGTCCTATCTATGGGTCAAACAAAACTAAAAGGCATGCTTATGCTAAACTGAATTGCATGACATAGAACTGTTTTGGCAATTAAATTATGTACTTATGCTAAACTGAATTGTTAGAAATAGAACTATTTTTATAAGTTAAACTGAAATTGTTCGTTCGTCCGTGCTCATAGCTGAACAACTTGAAAAAGAAGAGGTGCAAACAAAAGCATGTAAAAAATGCAAAGAATGTCGAAAGCTAAGATTGCCGTAAATTACTCACAAGATATTATATAAGATGATAAGACAATCTGCTTATCCTTCTTTCGCCCATAGGTCACACAACACACCAATTCCCGTTACTTCTCTGACAGACCTCCGGGATATGTCAGTGATAAATCATGATTTCAAGATAACTGCTTATTTGAAAGAATACAGAGAAAATTATATTCATGTCTGTCCTGAAGTAAATGGTTTGAAGTGAGCATAATCCCGTATCAAATTATTTGTTCCTTTTACTGATCTTTTTTTCTCAGGGTTTGTAAGTGTTACATTAGTGCACACCGAAAGATCAATTTGACTTTATATCACAGATTCTACTAGCGGCTTTCATATCAAAAATCAATGTTATCCTATTAATAGACACTGCAGTGAATGCTCTATTGTTGCTTTTAAGACACGTCAGTCCATTTGGCAGGGGTTGTAGAAAACACTGATCGAATCTCTGCAGAGGGATAACCTCACAACCAACGAGTATCCTGGTAATGACACTAAGCCATCTCAGCCCAGACTGCCGGGGCTGTAGAATACACCAACTGCATCTCTGCAGAGGGGGTTAGAATCCCTCCAATGAGTATCCTGGTAATGATACTAAGCCATCTCAGCCCAGACTGCCGGGGCTGTAGAATACACCAACTGCATCTCTGCAGAGGGGGTTAGAATCCCTCCAATGAGTATCCTGGTAATGACACTAAGCCATCTCAGCCCAGACTGCCGGGGCTGTAGAATACACCAACTGCATCTCTGCATAGGGGGTTAGAATCCCTCCAATGAGTATCCTGGTAATGATACTAAGCCATCTCAGCCCAGACTGCCGGGGCTGTAGAATACACCAACTGCATCTCTGCAGAGGGGGTTAGAATCCCTCCAATGAGTATCCTGGTAATGATACTAAGCCATCTCAGCCCAGACTGCCGGGGCTGTAGAATACACCAACTGCATCTCTGCAGAGGGGGTTAGAATACCTCCAATGAGTATCCTGGTAATGACACTAAGCCATCTCAGCCCAGACTGCCGGGGCTGTAGAATACACCAACTGCATCTCTGCAGAGGGGGTTAGAATCCCTCCAATGAGTATCCTGGTAATGATACTAAGCCATCTCAGCCCAGACTGCCGGGGCTGTAGAATACACCAACTGCATCTCTGCAGAGGGGGTTAGAATCCCTCCAATGAGTATCCTGGTAATGACACTAAGCCATCTCAGCCCAGACTGCCGGGGCTGTAGAATACATCAACTGCATCTCTGCTGAGGGGTAAGAATCTCTCCAATGAGTGTCCTGGATATAACATTAAATAATCTGTTATTGAGGCTCCAGTAATGCTGGAGCTTTAGGGAATGTAGATTATCTCTTCATTATCATTGCTCCCAGGTCCACAATTTTTCAATCACAATTTTTTTTATTTGTCTGTAATAATAATTTGTTTGTACACATTTATATAATTTGTAGTACTAACAATTTGCAGACACTAATATAGCTTGAAGTGTTCCTACTTATCGTAATAATCCATAAACAATTACATTGTTTTAAGTAACTATTCCAGTTTAGTAATAATAGATATTTGTTTTTATACATTTACGTATTATCTTATTCAAGCAAGTTGCTAAGTGATATAGTTTCAAGTATTTGCATCTTCTACTAATAATTTACAAACATCTACATTGTTTCAAGTAAATACTCCAATTCAATGATAATGAATATTTGCTTGCACACATTTATATAGTATTAAGTGTTCTTATCTTATACAAATAATTTACATACAGTTATATGATTTAAACATTCCGATCTCATACGAATGATTTAAGAACAATTATCTTGTTCCAAGTAGCTATTTCTATTTAATGATAAGAATATGTTTGCTCTCAGTTATATGGTATCAAGTATTGCTATCCCAAACTACTAATGTTCAAACATAATGTTCAAACACCAAGTTTTCGAAACTTGAGGAAACTTACAGTCACTCAGACTCCCAGTGATAGACCCTCAGCTAAAACTTGTGTGTAAAACTTGCAATCGTAATAATAATAATAATGAATAATTATAACTTCATGTGACTATGCTTAATACAAATAATTCCCATCAACTTACATGGTTTCAAGCAATAAATCATATTTTTCACTCCACTAATAATTTGCACTCAGATATATTTGATTCATAGATAGACCTGTGACTGGCTTTATCGTTTCTATTCAGAGTGAACCAGTGAATAAAGCGCAACGAATGAATAGCTGTCTTTATTTGGAATCATTTTGAGATGAGGCTTCTTAATCTGAGAATCAATTTTTTATTTATTGCGGAATTTTTGTCCTCATCTTAGTAGTTTTTTTTGTGTTGTTTCTTCTTTACTACGTTTCGGCCAAATTTCACCTCTGGCCTTCTTCAGGTGATTTAACCGCGACCTCGGATAGGAATGCTGAGTCTTGTAATCGTGTCCTCGGTAATTACAGCCTTCCATAGTTGTTGTCTATCAAAGGTTTACTTGGTCAAAAAACGTGGTGCGATAGACAACAACTATGGAAGGCAGTAATTACTAGGGACACGGTTACAAGACTCCTATCCGAGGTCGCGGTTAAATCACCTGAAGAAGGCCAGAGGTGAAATTTGGCCGAAACGTAGTGAAGAAGAAACAACACACAAAAACTACTAAGATGAGGACAAAAAGTCCGCAATAAATAAATAAAAAATTCTCGAATGAATAGATCTATGCTCGGTGTAATTTAGTTTCATACTCAAATCCCTTTTTTTAGGTCTTACCCCCTGCAAAAGAAGCAGTCATCACATTCTGAGCCAAGTCAACACAGAGGTCCACAGTCGGAGAGAGTATTAACTGAATTAATGTGTCAACAATCAGATACACCCGATGACATGAAAGATGAAATGAGTGTTGTCACTAAGAGGCCAAATAAATAATTCACTTTGAGATCGTGATATGAATTTTTCATATGGTTTTTATGTACAAATTCTTCCACAACGACATTCGGTGAGATGTCACATTAAACTTTACACAATGTAATAGACTTGAATATGAGATGAATAGAGAAATAAGAACAATAGGTTCATTAGATTTGTTGTCAGAAACAACACACGCATAATCAAATATGAAAAGATCTGAAATGATCAATACACGAAAACGAAACATGATTTACGTGAATTAACACTGAAGAAAATTAAAAACTTAAAATCCAATCAATATCGATCATACAATGAAGTAGAAAGCATGTTTCCCGCTAACAAATCAAGACCCATTAGATGACATAGAATATTCGTCCATAAATGAAATAACAATAAAAAATGTTAATCTTCTTCAAAACCTAACGCCTTTTCGGCTGAGCTTGTAGAATACGTCGACTGAACTTCATCCGCGGGATAAGACTCCTTCCTACTGATTGTCCTGGGTATAACATTAAACTACATCTGACGGTGAGACTACAAACAGGCCAATGGCATGGTCCTGAAAACTTGGATAATAGAATGTTAGAAAATGTACAAAATATGCAAAATCATAAACTTCATCATGAAAGCCTTTAAAAACTGGATAACTGAATTATGAACAAGAGGAAAAACTTAAGCAAAGATGAAAATCCAAAGTGGCATCTCCCATGGAGATTCACTATCGCCACAACTCCAAGTTATAGAAATGATGCAACTCAATAATATACTCATGAAAAGAACTAGGAGGAAGGTGTACGGGCAAAAACCTACAAGCGACATTAATATTTATCGACTTTACCAAGGCCTTCGATTCCATTCACAGAGGAAAGATGGAACAAATCCTAAACATACCTAAAGAAACCGAAGCAGCAATAACGATTCTCTATAGAAACACCAAAGTAAAAGTACGATCACCAGATGGAGACACAGAATACTTCGACATTGTAGCAGGAGTACTACAAGGGGACACGCTGGCTCCGTACCTCCTTATCATTTGTCTAGACTACGTACTTAGAACATCGATTGACAAAATCAGAGAGAATGGTTTCGAGCTGACGAAGAAAAGAAGCAGAAGGTACCCTGCAAAAACAATTACCGACGCCGACTACGCCGATGACATAGCGATACTGGCAAATACACCCGACCAAGCCGAAACACTACTGCATAGTTTGGAACAAGCGGCCGCAGGCATTGGCCTCTATGTTAATGCACACAAAACGGAATATATGTGCTATAATCAAACGGGGGACATCTCCACTCTAGACGGAACCCCTCTTAAACTAGTAGACAAATTCACTTACCTAGGAAGCAGCGTCGAATCAACCGAAAAGGACATCGACACGAGGTTAACGAAAGAATGGACAGCTATCAATAGGCTATCGATGATATGGAAATCAGACCTAACCGATAAAATGAAACGCAGTTTCTTCCAGGCAGCAGTCACATCGATACTGCTGTACGGGTGCACTACATGGACGCTAACAAAACGGCTGGAGAAGAAGCTAGACGGCAATTACACAAGAATGCTGCGTGCAATCTTGAACAAGTCCTGGCGACAACACCCCACAAGACACCAACTGTACGGCCACCTGCCTCCTATCACGAAAACTATTCAAGTTACACGAACCAGACAAGTAGGACACTGCTGGAGAAGCAGGGACGAACTCATAAGAGATGTACTCTTATGGACCCCCACACATGGCCGTGCAAAAGCAGGACGACCAGCACGAACATACATTCAGCAGCTGTGTGAGAATACGGGATGTTGTCTTGAGGACCTGCCTAGAGCGATGAACGATAGGGAGGAGTGGCGAGAGAGGGTCAGGGATATCTGTGCTACCAGCACGACATGATGATGATGATGATGTACATGGATGATGTCAAGCTTTCTGCAAAGCCCCCCCCCAAAAAAAACCAACAAAAAACAAAAAAAAATGGAGACTTTGATACAATCAAGAATAATATACCACCATGATATTGGAATGGAATTGGACATTAAAAAAATGTGCCCGGCTGATAATGAAAAATGGAAAATGTGAAACAAAGGAGAGAATCGAACTGCTCAATCAGAAAAGCATCAAAACGTTTGGAGTGAAGGAAAATTACAAGCACTTAGGAATATTGGAAAAGATACAATCAAACAAGCAAAGATGAAAGAAAAGAATGACAACAAAGAAGAACGAGAAAAATTCTGCTTACCAAACTCTGTTGCAGAAATTTCATCAAAGAAATAAATACATGGGCTGTCATCCGTTTAAGATCGTCGGGACCATTCTTAAAATGAACAAGGGAGTAATTGAGACAAATGGACCAAACGACAATAAAATTGATGCCTATGAACAAGGCCTTACATCCGAGAGATGACATAGACAAATTGTATGTCAAGAAGAGGAGTCAGCATTGAGGGTTGCGTTGAGGCATCAATATAAGATAAAAGAGGAAAGAAAGACAAATCCCTGAAGATAGTGACAGTTGGAAACATAAGTACAGACATAACTACAACAAACCCTTGGAAATACAAATATAAAGAGCAACAACCGTATGGGAATTTCAAGTATCAAACAAGTGAGATTGCACAAGAGAAGACATTGCCATGATTAAGAAAAGGACATCTCAAAAGAAAGACATATCTTTTCCAATAGCAGTCGAATGCAACGCCATAAGGACCAATTATAATAAAGCGAAAACTGATACTACGCAATAGAAGAGTAAGTGTAGATTATGCGAAGACGGGTATGAAACAGTTTATCACGTAATAAGCGAATGCGGCTCACTAACAGAAAAGAATTAAAAGACTTGACAGATATGGGCGGGAAAGGTGACCCATTTGAAATTGTGCAAGAGATTTAAATTTGACCATATTATGCAAAGGTATATGCATAAACAAAACTGTCTTAGAGAATGAAAAACATAAAATTTTCATGGATTTTGAGATACAAACAGATCACTTAATCCCGGCCAGAAGATCAGACCTAGTGCTAATTAACAAAATAAAAGAAAAAAAAGAAAAAAAAAGGGAACTTGCAGTCAAGTAGATTTTGCCGTTCCAGAGTGAAAATAAAAGAAAGCGGAATGAAAAAAAAACAACACTTGGACCTTGCCAGAGAACTAAAAGAAAACTGAGGAACTTGAGTGTGACGGTGATACCAATTGTAATTGGTGCACATGGAATGGCCCCCAAAGGCTTGAAAAGCGGACTTGAAGAATGAGAAATTAGACGACGAATCAATAACATTCAGACTACAGCATTATTGATATCGGTCATAAAACTGAGAAGAGTGCTGAAGATCTAGAGAAACTCGCTATCACTCAGACTCCCGTGAAAGTCCATCAGCTGACGCCGGTGGGATAAACTCGCAAGGAATGAAATTGTTTACACTCCGATTGAATTGTACTTACGTAAGAACACTTAATATAAAAATTGTAGAATGACATTTTCCTTGATATACTCTAAATACTATTATTGCTGCAAAACTATGTTGTTTTTGTTTCTGGATGTAGGTTTTTTCTTACTTAACTGTGCGGTGGCATTCGTCTGTTTGCGAAAGAGGCGATTCCGATTAGCGGTTTATTCGTTGTCTGGATCTTGAAAACACAACGTGGGCAGATAGCAAACTCTTCTGCGTTAAACCATAAAATTTCCATTGAGAAGTATTCAGCGGATTGAAAGCGGTGTCTCCCCGTATTTGGGAGGGCGAAGCCCCGTCCTGTTATATAATATATGTATATAAAGTCAGAGAGAGAATACCTAAAGAGCCAGAAACTAACTTCCTAGTTTTCACCGACCGGATCATCAAGGTAACTCTTACTCAGAATTATTGTGATGATCCTATTAGTGAAACCTAGGAAGTTAGTTTCTGGCCTTTTTTTTTTTTTAGGTATTCAAGTTTTGCTCTACTTGGTGTATTGAGCACTTTTACGTATTATCTTATGTAATTGTGTATTCACTGACCGAAGCTCCGGTAGCAAAGGCGCGCTACCGCAAATAGAAATCCTCTGCACAAATTGGCAATAAAAAGAGGTTGGTAACTAACGAGGGCCTGTTGACGATAGCTTTCTTCAGTTTGGTTGATAAATTGAATGACTTATCAACTTCTTATGTGTTATGTAATATCAATAATCATTTGTAAATATTTGATTATAATCATAACTATATTTTCAATGGTTATATATATATATATATATATATATATATATTTAGACAGAAGTGATAAGACAAAACGGAATATTTCTACTGTGTGATTTATTTTTTTATTGTTTTCAACTAGTTTCGATCTTATGTCATTGCTGGAGGCCAAATCTTTTTTAAGAAACATTTTTTAAATTGTTTTTAAGACTTCATCAAATATAAAATAAGCGACAATCTATCTATCCTTCTATCTATCTATCTATTACGAATCCAATTACCGAACAAAAATGTAATTCATTGACTGGACAATACACACTGCCTCAACAATACGTTGATAAGTCAGAATAGCCTTATTATTTTAGACTAAATAACTTGACGCATAGTCAAATCTATGGTCTATAGGAAATTATTACTTGTACAGAGGCATTTTCACAAAAAAAAAAAAAAAAACAAAAAAAAAACAAACACGATTTTTCAGAAGGTACATAGTTACTCTTAGAAAGAAGTGAGAAAGATATCAATATAAAACAAGAAAGCATAAGAAACGCCTGAAAACTTTTTTGCCATTTAAATTTAATACTAAACCAAATTTAAATAGTATACCTAATTACTCCGCTTTGGAATAACATTTAGCCGTCAAAAACTCCTACATAAACAAATAAACAAGCCAGTCTGTCAGTTTGAAATACGTTCCTTCCAAACTTCACAAAAATCTCTTGAGCCAGGTGCTTTCACTCTGGATCTATAAAAAACACAAAAAAACAAGTGAAGGCACTTGAATTCAAGAAAATAATGTTCATTTAACACATTTGCTACATCAACAGTATATTTTCGTTGCTTATTTTAGAGAATATTAGCTCCTTTATAAACTTTAAAAATTCTAAGAAAAAAAAAATTTCCTGAAGAGGTCGAAACGATTTGGGAACCATAAAAAAAAGCATAAAAATATTCCTATTTATCTTATCACTTTTGAAATCTTTTACACACACACACACACACACACACACACACATATATATATATATGTGTGTGTGTATGAAAAAACATAAATGAATATTCATTGTTCTCAACTTGTTTCGATCTGAAATCATTGTAAGAAAAAAAAAAAAAGATTTTGAGAGGAAAAATTGTTTGAGGAAATTTTGAAAATAGTTTTTAAGAGCTGATATGTTAAACGGCTATATATATGTTGAAATGATAGATTGTAGTGAATCTGACAGTATGATGGAAATATATGGAAAGTTTGGATAAATCAAACACTCAGCTCAAATTTAAAAATCTAAATTTTAGTCAAGTGTTTGATTTATCCAAAACTTTCACACACACACACACACACACACACACACATATATATATATATGTGGATATATATATATATATATTTACTAATCTAATATCTACCAGAATTCACGGTTACCAGAAAAAAAGAAAAAAGAAAAAAAAACGCCAGGAACAATAGATAAAAGTATCTCGAATCACCGCCCGGGGGAAAAAGAAAAAATATCATAGGACAAAAAGAAAGAAAAGGCCAACCCCGTCACATAGTTGAAAAAAAGAATCAAGAGATATGCAGTCAATTGGTCAAAAGAAAACTAAAACCCTCCGTAAACACTGCAATGCTACAATTACAAGAGTGCTCAACACGAGTGGAGCCAATTATAAAATCAACTTAAATCGTGAGTCGGAAATCTCCTACTAAAGTTTCACCTTAACGGATCACCAGGAAGTCTAATACCGACCTTTAGTATTAGACTTCCTGATGATCTGTTAAGGTGAAACTTTAGTAGGAGATTTCCGACTCACGATTTAAGTTAATTTTATATATATATAAGCAGAGATCAAAAAGTATCGAGTCTGAGTCTTTAATTGTTTTGTATTAGTGTACCAGCTCCAAACTTGAACTGTGTAACATTTTCTTGCTTTCTCAACTGAAATATCATATCAGCTGTGAGATCTGAAGACACAAGATTCACAATGTAGAATATGACGATGTGACATCTGACACAATCAAAAGATATCCCTTTGATACTAGTTTATACATATATCCATTCACATACATTAAATGTTATTTGTTGATTATTTAATCATATTAAATAATATAAATTTTCATATATGTTTGTTTATTGGCATACATATGTTAATTAATGATTCGGACAGCTGATGGAATATGCCTCCACGTCAGTGAAGTAAAAACAGAGTACATGTGCTTTAATCAAAGAAGCGACATTTCCACACTAAATGGTTGGTTGGTTGTTTTGTTTTACAGCGTATCAACCCTCTACGTGTCATTTAACCTCGAATTAAATTTTAAACAATTCAGTTTAGTATAAGTATACTAAGTTTTTGTTTACAATCAGTTAAATGTCAAAACAGTTAATTTTTTCCCAACAATTCAGTTTAGGATAAGTACACAGTTTCAATGTCAAAAACAGTTCTATTTCAAAGAGTTCAGTTTAGCATAAGTACACAGTTTAAATCTATTCAAAAAACAGTTCTTTTTCAAACATTTGCATGTTTGTTCGTGTGGGATTTATGGCATATCAACGTTTGTAGGTTATTTGATGCCAAATCCATGTTTATACAAATAAACAGTTCTATTTCAACCAATTCAGTTTAGCATAAGTACACAATTTAAATGCCAAAAAATAGTTCTATTTCAAGCTATTCAGTTTATTCAAACAATTCTAATTCAAACAATTCAATTTAGTAAAAGTATAGTTTTTGTCCACACACAGTTAAATGTCAAAATAGTTTTATTTGAGATAATTCAGTTTAGCATAAGTACACAGTTTAAATGTCAAAACAGTTTTATTTCAAGCAATTACGTTTAGTTCAAAAACGAATTTTTTCCAAACTGCAGTTGTGTCCACACTACTGTATAGAAGCACCACTTGAGCGCTGAGTAAGCGTATCGAGAAAAAAAACATGACAATTGCACAAGGAAGCTACAAGCTATATTAAGCAAATACTGGATGCAACATTTCACAAAAGAGCAGCTGTACGGCCACCTACTATGCATCTCAAAGACCATCCATTGCTGGAGGAGTAAGGACGTTCTCCTATGGACCCCTTCACATGGACGTTCTCCTGTGGACTCCTTCACGTAATAGAAGGATGACCAGCAAGATCCTGTCTATAACAGATCTGTGCGAACACAGGTTGCAACCTGGAAAACCTGCCGGAACCAATGGATGATGGAGACGGATGGTGCGAGAGTTAGAAAGAGTGAGGAAAATCAGTGCTAGCAGTGTGACATGATGATATTGATGATGATATCCTTCTCTACTGAGCTCTGACCGTACTAAAAGGTGTGTTCTCATGGCGTTGTGCGTAACGTGTTGGACTGAGAAATCATATAAACGAATTCGATCTCAAGTTGTATTATTGCGTACACTTTCGGACAAATGCCCTTGGGAAAGTCATGAACTCCCTAATATTCACTGCCATCGGTTAAATAGTACCATTACGGTTCTTTCGAGAAAGATGGCTTTGGTATTAAATAACCCACGAAGGTTGATATGTGATTAAACAAAGACTCTAAATCAAACCAAACCATTAAAAAACTTGCTATAAAATGTGATATAGAATTCCAAATAGACTATTTTAAAGAAAATTGTTTTATCTATTGTTCAGTTCTGTCTTAGCAGATACGCTGTAATTAAACCTTGTAGATATAAACTTCGTTAAATTTAATGATTTGAATTTTTCACAAGTCTGTATTCAACTATTAACATAGGAGTTTGAGAAATATTGGCTGGAGAATTCAACATCGAAAATTTAGCCTTTATTCTGGCATTTAGAGTTGGCAACAAAATGGCCTTGAGAATTTGCCTGAAGGCAGCGAGCTAATGTAGGGATAAATATATTCCGTCTTAAAGTCGCTCCAGTAAATGAAAATTTGGCTCAAGGCATCATCAGAACTATCAAGGGGAAAGATTAAAATCATGAACAAATTTCACTGTAGCAATATTTCAAATATGAACAAGATGACTGCAAGATGTGTTCATAATTCTTATATATGTTCCCTCATGGACAAGAAGGTCTGGCAGCCGGAAGGAGCTCAGGATGTATGGTGATGTACGTTTGTAATATTGCTATCCCTTTGTGAATGTAAAGAAAGCCTATAGTTGACAGAACTTATATTGTTTGCTAAAAACAATTTTTGTAAATCTGTGGCAAATATCTACCAGAACGATTGTTGACAGTCAACATCACATTCATTGCGCTTGCAGTAACATGATACACTTGGTCTAGCACTTTGAGACCAGGTGAATAAGTGATGGTAACGATTGCAAGAGGATGTTATCCATCCAGGGCAAATGTGGTGATAGAGTGTTCTGTTAAAACCTTATATATATATATATATATATATACTTGGGAAAAGTATGAACTCCCTAATGACGGGTTTTCCTTTTTTGGTAGCTGGTGTACAAGGAGACAAACGTTCGCTCTGAATGGAAAAAGAATAAATCAAAGCTACAAGAAGATAACCTGTTACTTGAGGAAAGAAAACGCTTACTGCACACGTGGAATCCGTCGTCCTTTCTCCGACCTCCATGGCCTCAGAGATTGAACGAAGAGGCAAAATGAAACAACGAAACATCCAAACGCTAAGGAAAAACATTTTTTTAAAATTTTATCCCCCATTCGACAAATAGCCTTTCCCGACATCGCAGACCATGCTAGATGTCTAGTACTGATGTATTAACAGATTTTAGCAAATTATAATCATTATTTTACGCCAAAAAACATTTTCTTTAAAAAATAGGAATAAATATATTAGATTCAAAAAAATTTCTTTAAATAGTTTTTGACTGCACTGAAATAAATTTATCGATATTTATCATCGAAAAAAAAAATTTTTTTTAGCTTCAGGAAGCACGTTACACGCGAATTTATACCGTAAAAGCAGTGATGGGGTACTGATAATGACGTTGACATATACGTAGCTAAGTTTGTCTCAAGGTTAGGAGAATGGGGCATCTAGTAGGAATCAAATTGAGTAAAATTGGTTATGAGTTCACTAACCATTAAACCTTACGATGAGGTCTTCACCCAGAAAGATGTTTTTGGTGATATGAAGCTTTAAATTTAACAATCGGAAAAGGAAAATAAAACTTTTAAAATTGTTCAAAAAAAAAAAAAAAAAAATTTGTTGGCTATCCTGAAATAAATGTCCTCGGTAGGCTGTCACGTTTTATACCATATTTATTCTTTGTCTGTAAGTAGAATTCTAAGGCTGAGACAAGCATTACAGAACTTTCAGGCAAAAATGTACTGGAATGTTGAGCGGCTGAATTAACATGTCATGCATATACCGTCATTCTTGCACAACAATATGTATGTATACATGTATATATATATATATATATATATATGTGTGTGTGTGTGTGGGTGTGTGTGTGTGTGCATAAATTTTGTTTTCCCTGTTTCCCGCTCTGACATTTTTATTTTACACTGTCTGACTCTGTCTCCGTATGTCTGTGTCTATTTCTTTTTCTCTTTCTCTCTGTCTGTCTGTCTACCTGTCTATTTTTACTACAACCAAATGCACTATAATTATAGATTAGATGAAAATATTTGAAAAACGTTAATTCTTAGAAACATACTCCCTAATTATTCAAATAAAAAATAAAACTTATGTACTATAATAAATTTAAAACCCCTAACTTGGTTATTTACAATAATTATTCCAATTCGATTGGAGTTTTGCAAAAAACAAACGTTATATATCAACTTGAATGTTCTTTTGAAGATTGTATTTCTGAAAAAAACAAAACAAAACAACAACAACATATATACATTGGTTTTACTGCAACAACCTGGTCAAGGTGACTCACCTTGCATCTTTTCGACACTAGATTAATAGTCCAACACTAAAAAATATTCCTGTCGTACAACTTAATTTCGGAAAATTCTTACCGATAACACAACGATATTAGAGTAACAAAATAAATAAAAATTAGATTCGTGAAGCCCTACACATTAGAAATAAAACTCCTAACCTCAATAAAATTGATTTCCAATGTAGTGACTAATGTACTCAAATTTCTTTAGTTACCGCTGTCATTTAAAGAAGTACATTTTTAAGATCAAACGTTACAACATAGCAACAGTATAAGCGGTAAAACTTCATTCTTACAAAGTTGTAATGTATTTGTAAAGCTTGTATCGCTTTTCCAATATACACACCTCTGAAGATGACCCAAGAAGTGTCCGAAAGTAGCCTGGAACTAATTAATTACGGAAGGTTTATATGCCAATTCTGACCGGAAATTATAGCATCTATACAGCAACTTGTGAGGATTGATACAATATGTAGATAAAAATGTCTGTATTGTTCAGTCATATATATATATATATATATATATTGACCCAACACATACGCAAAAGCAGAATGCGACTGAAGGCAAGTTTTTAAGCCGACTGAAACAAGTTTGAATTATGAGTTTTCGTTCGACTAGACTGGTTGGTATACCAAGATTAAAGAGGTCAGTCTACCCTAATATTTACCCCTAGCTGAAGGAAGAGTAGTTCAATCAATTCCTTTCCCAAATGTATTAGCGCTATGAGAAACGTAAACAACCTTGTGTTGGATTTGAACTCAGGTTGCCGTGTATATATATATATATATATATATATAGGAAAAATTTGGGATGAGATTCGACGGAAGGAAAAATGATATATGTGGGTGATTCCCAGTGTCGTAGTGGCTAAAGTTTTGTTTTATGACATCGTAGTAAGCGAGATCGAATTCCAGTCATGCTTTTACATTCATTTTCGGAAAAATACTTTTGAGAAAGGTATGAACCCTCTTAACTTCCAGTTATTGGTTGAATAGTTCAATTTCTGTTCTTTACAAAGATTTGGTATTAAATCACCCTCAAAGGTTGGTATTTCATTAAACGATGATTATATACATATATATATATACATATATATATATATATATATATATATATATATATATATACCTTCAAAATTAAAGGTCAACAAAATATATACTCATATCATTATGCAAAGAGGGTTAATATCTATGTATGAGCGTTTGTGCATTTATGCATAAACACTTTTCGGTGAAATTCTACGCGTGCATCCGTTCAGATTCACTAAAAATATTCTTTTTCTTGAAATTTTCATGTGTGATTAAGTCATTACAATTTCTTTTCGAAGAAAACAACGAAGGCAAAAAAAAAAAAAAAAAAAGAAAAGAAAAACAATAATCATCTTATATATTATAATGGGGGTTCACTTTTACATTTTAATTCAATGTAGAATTATCACCCATATCTGAAACAGCGTTAGAAAAGACAAGTGACCATACTGGTCGAATAATTTTAATCTTTTTATTTCTTCGTATGAGAAGGGGTTTCTTTTTTTAATACGCGTTTGTGAAATGGGTGATGATTCTGTCTTGCATCAGATTGTGAAAGTGATACCCACTCCTCATAAAAGGTAAAATATTTATTTTTCAAAAACTAGAAAAAAAATTACAGCGAGTTTAAGGGTCTAATTACTTCAAATCACTCACACATACTCTCACACACACACACCACCACACACAGATAAAGACACAGGCACATATACACACACGCAATTACTGAACATGAACATGGGCATTGGTAGAATAATATCCAATTTTCTATGCAGTATATATACATAGATAAATGTTCTTGTTTGCGTATATGTACGCTGTTGATGTATATATTATGCGTGTATACCAGGACAGGGTAGTGTCAGTAGAATTCACTTCAAATAAAATATCCGAGTCACTTCTGTTTCAACTTTAGATAACTGAAGTTTTACTTTTAATTTTCAGCTCGAAAGCGGAACAAAGAAAAGTTCAACCTTTAATCATTTTTTCCTTCAATCATAATCTATCTTAATCTTGTCGGCTTGATTCATTTCCTCTTATCCATCTGAGAATTTCGTTACAATACTGCCACTTTTCGTTCTTTCCACTTTCTTTCAATATATCTTCTTCTTGAAAACATTTTATTCCTATATCGAATAAAATTTTTGTTCGTTACAAGTTGATTTTTCCGTTTCGCTATTTTTTTGTTTAGAATTATCTGATATGTTCCAAATAAAATACATTGAAAAAGCATCACAGACTGTGATCAATCCATTTCCCCTTTTGTAGTCAGAAAACTTCTCGGTAGATGGTTATAGCCATCCAATTTTAGAAGTTTATTGATCAATATTAAACATTTCTTATGCGCTCTCTACATATTTGTCTTTCTAAGTAATAAATTTGCAATGTATATAAAAAATATTTGTGAGTTTATATATATATATATATATATATATATGTGTGTGTGTGTGTGTATCTATAGGTATATATTAATATATGGAAATCTAAGTGCATACTAACGGGAAACAAAATTGTAACAAGTTAAAAACAATGCCAATTTTGAATAAAGTTTCATCCAATGGTAATATCTTTTGTAACACAGAAGAAAGATAATACTTAAATTTCAGAAACGAGAGTAAGAAAGCGAGATTTTCACGCACACATACGAACGAACACACACACATATATATATATATATATATATATATACATCGGAGAAAATGGAAATGAATTCAACGGTAAGTAAACATACAAATATGAAAAAAACATAAGTTATTCTGAGGATGATTTTATTTATCGTTGAATTATTTGTGTCCTCGTGGTGTAATGGTTAAAGTGATGGACTGCGGAATCGTAGTACGCGAGTTCGTACTCCAGTCACGTTATTAGGTTCACTTTCGGGCAAATACCCATGGGAAAGGTATGAACCCCCTTATCCTCCCAGCTATGGGTTAAATAGTACTACTTCTGTTCTTCTAGGAGCACGGCTTTGGCATTTAATAACCTAAAAAGAGTTGATATGCCATTAAACAAAGAAATCAACCAAACAATCTGTGCAGTTGATTTGTGATACAATAAAACTCTATTGAGATAATATGCAAAAAATATATATATTTGAAATAGAACGTTATTCACGGAAATGCTAAAAGTTTCATTTTTTCTCGTTTCATTTTCAAAGTAGATGTAATTCAGAAGATACAGCATCATATATTAACTGCTCTGATGATGGTTTGATAAAAAAAACAGAAACGTTTAACGTAGTAAATAATTCAGCTAAAAATAGAATTATCTCCTTGTTTTTTACACTTGTTCATTTACTCACACACATATACATATATATAGTTTATGCATATATATGTTTATAAACAAAAATTAATTGTAATGTCTTATTTTTTGGTCGAAGGATCACCGTTTATTGTTTTTTAAATAAACTACTTTCTGAAAATTTTTTAACTACACACACATAGACGTTATATTCAAACTATATCCTTATTGAGTAAAATTTGTTCTAAAAACTTATATTACTCGTTCGTTAAATTAGTTTTCGGAATGATTCTTTTTACTACTGTCTCCCTCCTGTATCCACTATAAACAAAAGCACCTTCTCAATTCAAAGGAAGGTAAATGTCTCTATCAGGAAGGCGTAATCTTTTAGAAATAGGCTTTTTTTGTGCTAAATAACAGGCTTTCAAAAAATTCAATTTTATACGCTTTACTTAAAGTGAAAAAGGTTTGAGAATCTCAAATTGGTAGAATTAAAGAAAATAGTTTAAGGTAAATGTGCACTCGTAAAATAATGAATCGAAATAACGTTGATTACTAACCGATTCATTGGTCTAGTGGGTAGAGTGTTCGTCAATGGTCCGGAAGACCTGGTTTCAATCCCAGGTAGCGTCATACCAAAGACTTTGAAAATAGTACTTGATAACTCCTTGCTTAACACTCAGCAATATAAGGTACGTACCAAGGGTAAAGTGGAGCAATCCAGAGGAAGGAGTAGCGCCCTGCCCTACACTTCAGTGTGGTAGCTATTGAAAAGGGAGCCTTCTGGTCACCCTCGACTACGGCTGCCAACTTTACCTTTTTTTACTTACTAGCAAAAGGAAGATATAAGCTGAATCCACAATACCTAATTAAAATAAAATGGGATAGTTGTACTTAACAAAGATAAATCTTAAACAAATAGCAAAAAACAAAAATAAATAAACATTATGTTAGAAAACTTACATTATAAAATACTACAAGTGTGGCACAAGAAATGAATAACGATGTGTCCATAAAACTATGATTAGAATGCTTCTCAATACTCGTGCTTTAAAATCACAAAAATAAGATAGAGAGAATCCAACCCAGAATAAACCTAGCACAACAATTATTTCATACTGTACTCTCACCGATGCCAGTAATGAAACTGTCATCATCAGCTTCCATAAAGAGCTATCTTCCCTTATCTGACCCATTTCCAAACTCAACGTTCTGACCATCGATGAGGAAATGGTGAAAATATCGCTGAATTTGGTCTCAAGAACAGGCTTGAATGCCTAAACACAGAATTTTAAAAAAGAGAAGGGAGAAATATCGACAAACACCTACCCAAATAACTCTAAAGCACAGAAAGACTCTGTATTTATAAACAAGAAATGAACAAATAGCTTTTTGAACTGTGTGGAATACTTTTCTTTTGAAGGACTTCTTTAATCAGAGATTCGACTCAGCAAAGATTCACATGAGTCGAAACAGAAATAAGAAACAAACGAGTGAAGTCTCACAAAATGACTGATCCTCCTTGGCCAATATTAATATAAGAAATTAATTCATGGTAACAATAACGAAAAAATGTCATACTCTTCGGGAAATATCTGAAAAACATACTTCAAATGACGAATATGAAAATTTTGTTACCGTTCAGAGAGAAGCAGAAGACTAATCAAACCAAGAGCCGAATGTAAAGTTTCCTGGGAGTTAATAGCAGTTAGGAAAAAATAGATAACATGAACCCCCGCCCAAAAAAGCATTCTCACATAATAAAAGAAACAAAAAAGCGTCAATGCGCGGAAACTTATGAAAGTCCTGAGAGAAGTAATTAAAACATAACAAAAATAATTACTACAATACATTCAAATCCAAATCAATAATATCCGAAATTGAGTAGAAAATAGACAATCGCAAATAACATAGCAGTTAGTAAATGAAATGAGCGATACGAAAAATACTTTGAGAGCGAGAGTAAAAGCTGCAAGCCATGAAGAAAGTCTTCATAAGTGGAAAGAATAATTTAAGCATCTGCTTGGAAACCCTCGGAAATTAGCAATTAACCTAACCATCAAAGATAATGAGACGCTTAAAATCCTTTGGGATTTGAGATACAAACACATCAACTTATGCTGGCCAGAAAACCGGACCAAGTCATAATAAAAAAAATCAGAACCTGCCATCAATTGGACTTTACCATCAAAGAAAACGAAAAGAGAGATAAGTACTTGGACCTAGCCAGAGAATAAAGATAACTGTGGAAAATGAGAGTAACGGTGATACTAATTATGATTGGGGCACTGGGAACACTCCTCAAAGGCTTGGAGAGGGGGTGGGGAAAGTTGTAAATCGGAGGACGAATCAAGACCATCCAAATTATAGCATTGTTAAGATTGTTCATGATCCTGAGAAAAGTCCTGGAGACCTGCGGAATCTGGATGTCTCTTGCTCTCAAATGAAAGACCATCAGCTAACGCTGGTGTGAAAAACTCGCAAGGAGTAATATAATAATAATAATAATTATGAGATCGGCTAGAATATGGAAAAGAGTTCGGGAGAATTGCGGGGATTTGCTGTCACATGGTCTTCAGTAATAATGGGATGAAAAACTTGCAAGGCAAGAAGTATTATATATATATATAACAAAACAGTCTGTGGATGATAATATATATGTAAACCCGCAAGAAGGATAACATTATATATAATTTCTGTTTGTTCGCTCAGAGATGAGTCGACTATCAACAATAAACTTCAAGGGTTTCTCTACAAAACGGTATATAGTTAGAATCAATATCTTATGTCATTTTTATTAAATTAATTTTTTGAAATAATCGATTGCTTTTATAGATAACCTATATCAATAATTAAGTATTGTATGATATAATAAAGTGTGTTTAAAAATGTTAACATTTCTATGGAAGTTCCATCATGATATAATTCTAAATTCTCCACTTATTCACCATCGCTGTCAACACATTATTTGAAGCTTCCTTAGTTGGTTTCTGTAAGTTCTGATTTTCCATAAAGATATTCAAATATAAATTTTAACTTTTTTTAAATCAACAGTGGGAAATTTCAATAATTCTTTCTGAGATGGTGAACATGTCTAGACTGTTTGAAATTATATCATAATTATGCTCCCGTAAGCATTTTCAAAAATCACCCTGTATTATTTGGTTATACTTATTAAACTGAAATATTTCCATAGGTTCGGCTTGTGAAAATAATACTTCTATAATTTTGGTTACGTTTGCATTTGGTAGAAACGACGGTAAATTCCTTTCTTTCTGATTTCAATGCATTTCTAAAGTAAAGTAACTTTTAAAGTAACTCGCAACTTTATAATAAAAAAAACATTTTTTAAAAATATTTTTAGTGCACAACTCTCTGTATTCGGGAATTGAGAACAAAACCTATTGAGTTGCAGTCTTCTCAAAATCATCCTTCCGAATATTAGAAATATAAAAATTAAATATATTTGAGTAGGATCGTAGAAATAGTGTCCAAACCATTTCAATTTTGTATTCAGAAAACATCAGAGCAGACAGCTACAGTCTGAAGGTTATTGACATCCAAATTTAGAAATTTATTGATCAACATTCAACATATTTATTCACTTAATACAAGATTTTCTTTCATAGTAAAACTTTTCCTTGGAGTGCGTATATATATATATATATATATATATTCAAAAGCCCCAGTCAGTCTTTTTGTGTCTGTATATTTATATACAGGGAGTTCATAAAAATCTTCGGTAGTTGTAAAATTTGATAACTCACATTATACAAATGATGGAATCATTTCGTAAAAACCATATGAAAGTTACCCCCAAAACATTCTGTAATATATATACGTCCAAAAATATACGAACAAGATACGAACACGTGAAATAGACATATTCATACGGATACTGAAAACGTTCACAAATGTTCATAAACATATAGGAATCCGAAAAACACGAAACACTTACGACTCTCTTTTTTGGTTCAGGTACGAAACTTTTTATTACCTTTTTGAGTTTAAGGTTTTTCGACATGAGGAGAGAGAGACACAATTTCTTTTTACGCTGACTTTTCCATCTGACCCCACCACGTGCAGCCCCCACCGCAAACTACTAGTCTGGCTTCGGCGAACTCCGAAAATCGACTTCTTTCGTCCAAGCCTAAATCTCAACTCTCTCGTTCGGAGTTTAAATCTCAACTAACTGTTTTTTTTCCAAATTCCAAAATCCTCAGCCCATCGCTTCCGGGCATGACGTCATTCACATCCCCGGTCCTATTTCCTATCTGGGGTTTTTATTGTGACATCTGTGATTGTCACATCCACTCTGCGCGCACGAACACCTGCACTCAATGTGTACACCTAACTAACCCATGCACTCATCCGAAAGGTTCTCAGCCTAACTAAACCGAAAGGCAAGATATATAAAACGAAAAATAATAACATTAAAAAAATCCCTCCGCAATTATATAATAATTTGTAAACAAATGCTTAGAATACACTGACTTCCTGGGGGTTATTCACTCCCAGGAAACCCCTTTTACATGGGTACGAAACTAAAGGGTATCCTGTTCTGGAGCTCTGGGAAGTGTGAAGTCTACTTTCATTGCCATTATTCCACGGTTTTCTCCGTTCTGGATCCGTAGTAACTGTTCAGTTTTCATCTATGGGTCAAATAGATATGTGCGAAAACTATTTGTATTTGATAAAATATGTTCAAAAATAAAAAAAAATAAAAATATATATATTCTTAAAAAACTACACACACCAAAATACTTAAATATGAACGCACAGTGGAGGCAATTGCCTAACCGGACCTTTTTGACTTAATGACTTTAGTTTGGGGTGCTAGATCAAGCAAAGGTTCTTAAACATAGTGTACTGGAAGAGACGTTGACCTCTGTCAACTTGTCTTTCATTTGGTGGCTGACGTTTGATAGATACTTATCTATTCCTGCAGTAAAATAATTAGGGACTCCAGTTGATTGTTTTAAATGCGAGTTGTTTCCCAGTGAGATTTACTGGTCGACCATGGAGTGGTAGAAAAAGGTAGAACATATATGAGAGGGGGAATCGAGGCAAGCAACACTACAGTGAGCGAGAGAGAGAGAGAGAGGCTATAACAGAACAATGAATAGTAAAGTGAACAAGGTACTGGTTCCTTAACTCTAGGTCGAGATAGCAGCAGACGCCCGGGTTAAAAATAGGAACATATTAGCCGCAAATCAGCGATGGATTCTGATTGGCCAGAAAAGCCATTAGAGAAGACACCAGATAAAATCATGAAAATATGGTTAGTTGGACAGCAGACACGACGATGTGGAGCCAGCCTAAAATTACGGCCCCCATAGGGTGAGCTCAACGAAAAAGTCTCAAACCCACTGCAAAGCCATGAAGACGAAAAAAAAAAATGAGCGTGCACATGCGAGGAACACAACAGAAAACGAAAAAGATGATATTACGGCCTGTGTCTGTTCTCTCTCTCGCTCTCTTTCTCCTCATGATGTTTTATTTTTCTATGTCTAGTTAAAGTGGTACATTCAGTTTTTATACTCTGTTTCCCCAATTCTCGACGACTTCTAAGAGGTATAGTAGCGAATAAAATTTGTATTAGTAAACCAAGACGGTTTTTTGTGTGTTCGTCACTTTTCTCATGGTGAGGTTACATCAGGGCTCCGACTGAAACTTAAAGCGTAACGCTATATTCATAGACCCATTAAAACCGTGGTGGTGCAAATGTTTATGTTGCGCCGTAGTGGTTCAAGTGTCTACCGAGAACCGTAGTTATGCCAGTGTCTATGTGTTGTTGTTTTACAAACGTCTATTTGAGAACCGTACCGTTACAGCGCCCACGTACTATTGTCGTATATCTACCTCCGACCCGGCCAAACATGCCATTCCAAAGACGGTCGAAGTTGCATATTCCGTTGGCCAGTTATGGAAGAGATTGCGCAGGCGAGGTTGGCTGACAATATGGAACAGGGATAAAATCCCACGGTACATTCACAAACTGATGCACCGGAAGAGGGTGACCTGTGAACTGCATGACAGTTATTTCCGCTCGATGATGATCAAACATGCCATTCCAAAGACGGCGGAAGTTGCATATTCCGTTGGCCAGTTATGGGAAGAGATTGAGTGGGCGTAAAACAATAATATAACTCGGTGCACAGGAAGTTCGAGTGAGTTGGAGATAAGTTGCAGTTGAGAAAACCAGCACCAAGCAGAGGGAGCCCTCAGGAGCCCCGATTGAGCAGTTGCTGTTCAGAGCTTGAAGCAGTGTTCGAGATCGAGAAGTTAGAACAAGCTCTCAGCAGAGAGCTGAGTCCCAGGCCCCCAGTTGAGCAGCCCAGGAGAACTAGAAAGACACACTGCTATGTCCGGAGGAGCTGGGGAGGTCAATATGTTGTAGTCTTTGTTCAGTCACCAACTCCCTCTCACGCACAACACTTTCAATAAAGTGAGAGGTATATTTTTCTAAAGAAGCGTCTTCGCTCGTAGTTATTGTGTTCAATATGTTTCTGCATGCATATGTGTATGTATAGTGGTTGTGACTATACAACACTGTATTCTTACTATACGACACAATTTGCTTTAATTTTAGAAAATAAAACTTCCGAATAATATATTTTTTAGTTATTCAAGCAATAGGTATACGTGTACATCAATTATGGAATATATTCCACGAGTTCAGGAAATGGTTTGAAACACATATCAACAATAAAAGCTACGATGTTTTAATGTGATAATCAAAAAGTACATCCAGATTAAAAATCCGTGTGCTGAACTTCTATATATTTTTGACTGAATGATTGTATACAATGTACGTAGTTAAACTTTTAAATTGCTGAAAGATTTTTTCCAAGCACTGCCAGTGTTAGTACTACTGTACAGATGCGCCAGCTGGACACTAACGAACCATACAGAGAAAAAAAACTTGATGGAAACTACAGAAAGTGATGTTTTGTAAAAAAAAAAAAAAAAAAAAAAAAAACCAGGTAGAAACACCACAAAATAGCAGCTTAATGGCCACCTGCCTCTCATCTAAAAAACTATCCAATTAAAACGAAAAAGATATTCAGGGCACTGCTCGTGGTGAAGGAAGGACGAACTCATAAGTGATGTTATTTTATGGAGCCCACACATGGATTCGCCACAGTTTACTGATCTGGAAAGACTCACATATATCAACTCTATGCGGACACTGAATGCAGAATAGAAAAATTGCCAAGAGCGATTTATGATAGGGACGAGTGGAGAGAGAGATTCAGAGAATCAGAGAGTCGGAGAACTCCGTGCTATCATCATGATTTGATGATGATATAATACCCCTGGCAAAAATGATTGTATCAGTACACTTTGAGGATGTTAACATTATTCTTTTTTTAGCAGTAAATAAACAAACCTATGATAGAATAGACGCAAAAGATTTTCTTTTACCTAATAGCAGAACATTTTGGTTTCATCAACTATACCTTAGAATATGCTAGACTGAATAGTTTAAATTAATTAATATAATGTATATCCAAGTCTTATGTTCCTGCTATTTCAGCGAGGAAAATAGGAAGGCTATTAGTTTTCGTTTCATTCTCTTTCTTTCCACTTTTTTTTTAATATAGAAATATTATTCGGTTCTTTATGTCATTATTCACCTTTCCCCCAATACACTTGTCGGTCGGTAGATATCTTGATAGATTGGTTAGTAAGGAGATATTACGGTATTAACGCATAGATTGATTTATGAAAGTATCGTACTGGGGCAGTCCCCATTGTGCAATGGTTAAAGTGCTAAACCGCTGCCTCGAAATAAGCGAGTTCAAACTCCAGTCTCGTTATTATATTTACTTTTGGACAAATACTCTTGGGAAAAGTATGAACCTCGTTATCCCCCTAGTTATGAGTTATATAGAATTACTGTTGTTCTTCTACAAGGATGGTTTTGGCATTAAATAACGGAAGAAAGTTGATATGCTATTAAACAAAGAGATTCCCTCAAAATTTTTATACTTCTATTTTGCTCCATATTAACAATTGAAACAGTCTTTTCTCTCTCTTCAACCCCACCTTCACTCTCTCCTTTCGAAACTTTCTTCCTTCAATCTTCTCCTTCGTAGCCATATCGGCTGGGACAGTAGAATACACCAATTGCCTGAGTAAGACCCAGCAACGAGTGTCCTGGATATGATACTAAGCTTTATCTGATGGTGAGACTTCAGTCCTGAAGCTCTGGGAAAAGTTTTCTACCTCTTCATTGTCATTGTTACCAGATCCACTCAGATCCGGAGTGGTACTATTTATTAAGGTCCCATGAATTAGTCGAATAGAACTGTTTAACTATTTAACTGTGCGCAAATAAATGACTAATGTTTGGAGGTGCCCGTGGTGTAATGGTTACCGTCGTAGGAAATGAACACGGCGGCACGAGTTCAAATCCTGGACGAGATTGATTGCATTTCACATAGCACTAACCCCTTGGGAACGGTATGAATCCAATTATTCTCCCTCCAGCTATGGGTAAATAGTAGGGCAGACTAGGTTCTTCAGCCTTGGTGAGGCAACTAGTCTAGGAGAAGGAAAACTCTGAATTCAAACGTTAAACTCCTCTTAAAAATTGACCATGTGTCATATCCTGCCCGAGCGGAGGGGTTGGGTAAATATGATAAATGACTAATGTTAAACTGAATTTTAAATGTTACACATAGATGCTTGAAAGGATTTAACCGTGTACAAATAAAACTATTGGTGCAAGATTGAAATACTTAAAGCAATTTAACTGAGTGCAAGGAAATGGTTGAGACTAATTATAATTATTGGTCTAGTGGGTAGTGTATTCGCCAATGGTGAGGGAGACCAGGGTTCAATTCCAAGTGGCGTCATACCAAAGACATTAAAACTGGTACTTGGTACCTTCGTGCTTAACACTCAGTGATATAAAGTACGTATTAAGGGTAAAGTGGAGCAATCCAGAGAAAAGAGTAGCTCCCTTCCTTACACCTCAGTATAGTAGCTATTGAAAAGGGAGCCTTTGACTACTGTCGCCAATATTTGGAACCATTTAAAAGTGTGCACGTGAATGAATACTGTTGAATAAAATTATTAGAGTTAAATAGCAGTACTTGAAAACATTTAACTATGTGCAAATAAAACTATCAGTACGAGCAATATTTGAAACCATTTCACTGCGTAAACAAATGATTAAATTAAATCAAATTAAATTATTAGGGTTTGATAGAAATACTTGAAACCATTTAACTGTGTACAAATAGATAAGATCAGGATTGTTTAAAAGTGTTATCGACCAACTATTCGCTTACAATATTTATTTAATGAATATGTGTATAAACAGGATTTGACTTTAAATCAAGCTACAAGGTTGATATGCCATAAAACCCGACGACCAAAACAATCTTCTCCTTTCTTGAATACGCCGAGTGCATTCAAAGTGGAACGGTGCCTCCTAAAAAAGCGGGGGATTGTGAGTGATGTAAAACATATCCTGGTGATAAAGTTTCTGTTCTGAAACTTTTGGGGGTCTACATTTCATTACCATTTCTTCCAGATCCACTCTGACCCAAAATGGCAGTCCTATCAATGGGTTGAATAAATCTAATATAATGAAGCCTTTAACAGTTTAGAATGATTGTGAAGATTGAATTTTGTCCTGCATATCATCAGAGATAATTATAGATTTTGCTATAAGAGGTCAACCCAACAAGGGTTACCATGAATAAAATCCAACCATCCACCCAGTCAACGAATCACTCGATTCCCTCCTACTCTTCCTTCTCTTTGTTTCAATACCCGTTTATGGTCTCACTGATTTTGTTTAAGTGTTGATATTTATCCGACCTTCCAACTGGCTGTATTTTCCAAAAGGTCATTTTATTGTCGAAGGCCATACACAAATCGTAACTCATGCGCAACCATCGCAAATATGCTTGATCTCGTCGGCATTCCTCATTTTAGGGACGCATCTGGCGCCAAGCAATGAACTCAGCCTTGTTAAGCTGGTATTGCCGAGGAGAAAGGAACCCGGGACATTTTTTAAGCATTCGGTTTTTGAAAAGCAACTACCAGGACTGGTAAATTCGTAATTGTAAGCATGACACATACAAAAGATAAATATATAGTCAATTCTAAGCGACCCTTACCTTCTTTCCTGAATTAAAATCTCCGGTCGCTTTTTCCGTAATTGAAACCATCTGGAATGCCTTGACTCAATCCTGGGTTGTAACAACGGAAGGTGACCAGACAAAATAAGGATGTTCTCTTTTAGTTGGGACGAGTATCGTTTTATGGGGTTATTATATGAGTGGACAGTTTCACTCGATCCCATCTGTTGATATCGGTATACGACTCCACGTTCTGCTGCTTATCAAACTAATGAGGGCTAGGGTACAAAATACCCTCGTCTCACGAGATATTCTCATTCGAAAGTCTGTGGTATTTGATATATTTTGTAGTGGACCTGATTGATGCATTTGCCGCGACGGTTTGGAGCACGGTTTTACAATCCATTGTTTTACAGGACGCGGCAACAAATAATGGGATAATTTCTAAAAATTTATTTTTACGTCAGATTAGTCAAACTTTGGAAAAAAGAAAAACGTGATAAATATAAATTTTCATGATTAGCTCTATTATTAAAGCACTTTAAAAATTAAAATTCAGCCCAATATGAGTGAGCAAGAAAAGTAACGACAAAAAATCTATGGTTTGCTTAACGCCGAAACTAAGCCAAAGTTTCTTTGTCAAACGTATACAAAGCAAAGAAAAAAAATTTAGTGAAAAAGAGATTTTTAAGGAAAAAAAAGGGAGTAGAGGATTGAACAGAAAACGAAAAGAAGGCTTTTTTAACTGCTCCCGCAACGGCAATTAAGATTGACCCCACTACGTTAATACGAAAGGATGCTAATGAATTGAAAGTCTATTAGAAAACTGTGAGGACAGCGATTAAATAAGGTTTTGGCCCAGACATAACCCCTTGATTACGCTGTATGCCTCGCATAGAAAAGAAAACAAATGCAACGTCCCATCCAAATATTGGTTCGTTAAAGGCTGCTATGTGGAGAAATAGAATAAAATGTCAGAAGAATCTATTTTGAAGGCATGCAAATCGAAGACGTTTTGATACAACAACTGAAAAAATGGTGGCCATATTGAATAAATTTAGTGTTTTGTGTCTATCTTCCTATTTTGTTGTTTATTGTTCAAAATTAAAATTAATCTTGTTTTATAATTTTTGTAACTTAGTAAAAAGTTACAAACATGTTATATGAGAAATAATTACAACGGAGGTTGAAAATGAAATGGAAATCTTTAAAACATTGAGAAAATACAATACTTACCAGCAGCATGAAGAAGGTAACCGTTACTAGTTGTGACTACTTATATTTTCTTTATTTGTCGTACGCCCCACCATCTGGGCGAGTTTAGCACAAGGCCTTTTTAAGGTGGGTCTAGGCGCAGAACCGCGGCTCCAAAAGGCCTTGGGCCGGGTCGGTATTACCCTAAAAAAGGCGTCTCCTGACCCAGGCGATAAACATAGCCCCTCTGAGGAGGAGAGAACCTGGAGGACAGCCCCCCAGAGGATAACAAAGGGTCGGTGACGCGACGTAAATGCTGGGCTTACTCGGCACCCATGTCAGGTAGCTTCGACTGAGTGAAACACCACCGCTAAAGGGAGTTGGGATATTTTCACCCCTTCATAATAGTGTCAAACATATTTACGAGGAATGGGATAGACAAATTAATGTTCATTGGTAGGGTATATAACAATTATAGAATCGTTTATTATAATACAAGAGTATTCGTAATTTTGCTTCCGCACCTAGTAAGCCTACTTGAAATTGCCTGATTGCTGAGGTTGTTGCAATCCGCACGAAATTTCTCCAACCATCTCGTTACTGTACAGTGATCAATTGCATCCTCACTTTCTGTACAGCAAATGTTTTTGATTAGTCCTGCGACGTTATAATCTAGGTTGGTTGGGTTTTATGGCATATCAACTTTTGTTGGTTATTTAGCGCCAAATCCATCTTCGTGCCAATGGTCAGTTCTATTTCAGACAATTCAGTTTAGCATGAGTACACTGTTTAATTGTCAAAAAACATTTCTATTTCAAGCTATTCGATTTAGTCAAACAGTTCTGATTCAAACACATCAGTTCAGCATAAGTACGCAGTTTTGATGTGAAAACAGTTCTATTTCAAGCAGATCAGTTTGGCATTAGTACACAGTTTAATTGTCAAAAATATTTCTATTTCAAGCTATTCAGTTTATTAGACAGTTCTAATTCAGTCAATTCGATTTGATATAAGTATAGATTTTGTTTACACACAGTTAAATATCAAAACAGTTTTATATTAAACAATTCAGTTTAGCATAAGTACGTAGTTTGTAAAAAACTATTCAAACAATTCAGTTTAGCATAATTTAAGTTCCATTTAAGCCATAGATAGGGCCTTATCAGGTGCTACCATTCTGGGCCAGAGTGGACCTGGGACCAATGGCAATGAAGCGGTGTTCTACATTACCCAAAGCTTCAGCATTACTGGAACCTCACCATCAGATTGTTTAGTGTCATAAACAGGACACTCATTGGTGGGGTCTTACCCCTCTGCAGAGGTGCAGTCGGTGTATTCTACAGCCCCAGCCGACTGGGCAACACACAGAGTTAATGTGAAAACAGTTTTATTTCAGATAATTCAGTTTAGCATGAGTACACTGTTCAGAGGTCAAAACAGTTCTATTTCGAGCAATTCAGTTCAGCATAAGTACGCAGTTTTAATGTCAAAGCAGTTCTATTTCAAACAATGCAATTTAGCATAATACGAAGTTTAAATGTCAAAACCAGTAAACTCAAACCACGGTTTAATTCTATTTAACTCGTAGATAGAACCCTTATCAGTTACTATCACTCCGGGCCAGAGTGAACCTGGAAACGATGGCAATGAAGGAGTACTCTGCGTTCCCCAAAGCTCCAGCATTACTGGAACCTCACCATTAAATTGTTTAGTATCATATTCAGAACACTCGTTGGTGGGGTCTTACTATAATCTTATTCGAACATGTAAAATGTAAGTTCCCGAATTATACCACCTTGAGCATTAGTCTGTACAACTTTCAAATCACACATAAAGGAAAGCAATGAATAATGTCAGCACACCAACTGTTGAATATTGACTTGAAGATCACTCTGATATGCCGCGTAAATTGCGCGAGTGACATAACAGGAAACTCTCCTGTTGCGTAAACTAAGCAGGACGCAGGTATCCCAGCGGAAATGCTGCATAGGTTGCGTTGGTGCTTTGCTTGAATGGTCGGACGCTGGAAAAAATAACAGGAAGAACACCGGTTTCATTAAGTAAACATGACGCAGGTGCCCCTGTGGAAACAGGGGGAGGCTGGCGGAAATGCTACGTAAATTGCGTAGGTGGCATGCTTGAAGGAGCAATATCCACGTGCAAGGTCTAGATGACAGGTGTGATCTCGAGGCTTGCGTGGGTGTCTGCGAAATTATGCAAACTTGGGAAGATTTCGACCCAGGAAAACGAAGCAGAAAAGCAGAGCGGTTTCACAGAAAAATCATACCTCTGTGTGTGTGCATCTCAGCCGTTTCCGACTCTCTCTCTCATTCTACCCATTCATACATTTTGGGTGATTATAGAAAAAAAAGGAGCAGATTGTATTTTTATACATCAGCGTTGTTGTCTTTTTCTGCTATACAACACAACTAGCACGATACTACCAACCACAGTTTGATTTGCTTTAGCCACATTATATATACGCTGCAAATTGCATGTAACACAACACTGCAAAACTTTTGACGCATGAAAGTATATATATATATATATATATATATATATATATATAAAACAATCAATTGATCACTTGAAGTTTACAGTTGAAATTTAAACAAAAAACTAAAGCCGATTAAAATGAAAATAATTGAATTAAAATACGTCATAGATTAGACCTTAAAATCAAACATTTAAAGCCAAATCCGTTTACATTATTTACGTCTTAAAATACAAAAGGTTTTCTTGTTCTTTTCTGGGAATTAGGCTTTATTATAAAGCTTTTTAGGTTCAAAATAATCCACATCCTTTTCGTTTAGAATTGAGAGTAAAGTAACCTCGGATTTGGCAGTAATTTCCTTTGAAAAAAATTAAGTAATAAAGATGTTAGATCGTTTTCTCATACTGTTTGCTTCAAATATACGTTATGCAAGATAATTACCCAAAAGTCGGGAATTCTTTTCAGAGACAATAAAAATCAAAGCAAAAAAAGGGATATCTGAAATCCCTTAAAGTCTTTTTCGATATAAATCAAACAACCTTATACCTGATTTTTAGAATCTATTCATTTTTCACAATAATTGTTTTCTTCTCTGATTCCTTCCATTCGGTAGTGTTTAGAATAAGTTTACGATATCCCCCAGCAGAGGGGTAAAACATTAAACTGCATCTAATGGTGAGGTTCCCGCTCTTGAGATCTGGGGAGTTTGTAGTAATGGCAATGAAGAGGTACTCCAAAGTTCACTTTAATTCGTAGACGTAGTACCTGTTATGATCCCATCAATGGGTTAAAGAGATTTTTTTGCAAATTATTAGTATAAGATAGAAATACTTGAGATTGTAAATATAAATTATACTTGAGATTGTAATATAAATTATTAGTATTAAGAATCGTTTGAATTTATAATTGTTTACTCAGGGTCATTAGTGACTTGAATCCGTTTAATTGTGCGCAAACAAAAGATTACTAAAAAAAAAAATTACTTGAAGCCATATAATTATTAGCATTAGTTTGGAATACTTGAAACCATAGAATTGTGTGCAAATTATTAGTATTTGATAAGAATCATCATCAGCGTGTCGTACCGCTAGCACGGATATCCTCGACCTTCTCTCGCCACTTCTCCCTCGTTCATCGCTTCTGGCAGGTCCTCAGGGCTACATCCCGTATCCTCACATAGCTGCTGTATGTATGTTCGAGCTGGTCGTCCTGCCCTTGCTCGGCAATATGTGGGGGTCCATAGGAATACATTACTTATGAGCTCATCCCTTCTTCTCCAGCACTGTCCTGCATGTCTGGTTCGTCTAACTTGGATGGTTTTCGTGATGGGAGGTAGGTGGCCGTATAGTCAGTGCTTTGTGGGGTGTTGCTACCAGGACTTATTCAATATTGCTCGCAACATTCTTGTGTAATTGCCGTCTAGCTTCTTCTCCAGCCGTTTTGTTAGCGTCCAAGTGGTGCATCCATACAGCAGTATCGACACGACCGCTGCTTGGAAGAAGAATACTTGATATATAACAGCATGAAAATCCTCTAAAAAAAACAACTATATAAAAAAATGTCTATATTAACGTGTAATGAACAACATTTCCTAATTTCTGGGAATAAAATAACCCAATAAATTTTGTGTCCTGTTAAAATAAATCAAACGAAAAATCTCTTGCTCAATTCTCAATGGACTACTTTTCCCACTCAGTCGTACTTTGGTAATGTTTGCTACATTCGTTTATTATGTGATTAATTGTTTTATTTCTTTCTCTGCATTACCTACATAGTTCAAGTGTATTTTCGCCTCGGGACCATGATATCAAGTATTTCTATCTAATATAAATTCTAGGTTCTAGGGTTTCAAGTTATTTCTATTTAATAATCATTCATTTGTCCAAAGTTGCCTGGCTTCAAGTATATTTTATCAAATACTCATACTTTAACACAATATTATAATTTCAAGTTATTTCTATTTAATAATCATTCATTTGTCCAAAGTTGCCTGGCTTCAAGTATATTTTATCAAATACTCATACTTTAACACAATATTATAATTTCAAGTTATTTCTATTTAATAATCATTCATTTGTCCAAAGTTGACTGGCTTCAAGTATATTTTATCAAATACTCATACTTTAACACAATATTATAATTTCAAGTTATTTCTATTTAATAATCATTCATTTGTCCAAAGTTGCCTGGCTTCAAGTATATTTTATCAAATACTCATACTTTAACACAATATTATAATTTCAAGTTATTTCTATTTAATAATCATTCATTTGTCCAAAGTTGCCTGGCTTCAAGTATATTTTATCAAATACTCATACTTTAACACAATATTATAATTTCAAGTTATTTCTATTTAATAATCATTCATTTGTCCAAAGTTGCCTGGCTTCAAGTATATTTTATCAAATACTCATACTTTAACACAATATTATAATTTCAAGTTATTTCTATTTAATAATCATTCATTTGTCCAAAGTTGCCTGGCTTCAAGTATATTTTATCAAATACTCATACTTTAACACAATATTATAATTTCAAGTTATTTCTATTTAATAATCATTCATTTGTCCAAAGTTGCCTGGCTTCAAGTATATTTTATCAAATACTCATACTTTAACACAATATTATAATTCCAAGTTATTTCTATTTAAAATAATCATCGTTTGCACAAAGTTATACGCTATCTATTATTCCTATCAAATACTAATAATTTGACATGGAGACAGGAAACTATCAGGTACTACCGATCCACCTCAGAGTGAAACATGAAGTCATGGCAATAAAGAGGTACCATACATTCTAGGGCTCTAGAACCGGAGTCTCACCAACTGATAAGATTTAGTGTGATACTCAAGATAGACACCATCTCTGTTTATTAAAAAACGTTATAGAAATAATTCTTCCTTTTTAAATATATTGAAAGCTCAAAAAATATAAAATAGCCGCAATAAAAACATTATTTGACGTGCCAAATTTCTTTCTTTCATTGCTATTCAAAAATAAACTAACATCAAAGAAACCTCTATTAATAATGAATTTCCTAAACAAATTGTACATGAGCAAATAAAGATAACGTTTGAGAGGTTTATTAAAAAGATAAAATAACAATCCAAAATGATTATTAACCTTTTCAACTGTAGCCAAATGCATGCTAACTATAAAGAGAATGAAACATCTATGATATATATCAACTCCCGTTTGAAGTAGTCGACCATCGTCGAGAGTGACCCAAGGGCTCTCTTTTTAATAGCTATTACACCGAAGTGTTGGAGAGGGCACTACTCCATTCTCTGAATTGCTCCACTTTACCCTTGATCCTTACCTTATAATGCTGAGTGTTAAGCAAGGCGGCATCAAGTATGATTTTTTAGGGTCTTTGGTATGATTCGACCTGGGATTGAACCCCGGTATCCCGGACCATTAGCAAACACTCTACTCATTTGGTCAATGGCCCGGTATAAAGTAAAGTTGGCAAACTTGTCCGAAGGCTCCATTTTCAAAAGCTACTACTCCGAGGTGTAGGAGAAGACGCTATTCTATTGCCTGGATTGCTCCACTTTACCCTTGAACCTTACCTTATAATGCTGTGTGTTAAGCAAGGCGGCATCAAGTACCAATTTTCGAGTCTTTGGTATGGCTCGACTTGGGACTGAACCCATATCTTCCCGACCATTGGCGAACACTCTAGACATTAGGTCAAAGGCCCGGTTTAAATAAACACTCAATATTAATGATGGTTATCACCGTATGAAATAGACCAAAAACTGTATCAGTCTTAAAGATAAGATTTGATGATTCAAAGATAAACAATGATGTAGCGTCATTCTATAACGAAAGACATGTTTCAGATGTTCTTCGACCAATGGAAAACTCGCTGGAATAAGTGTTCAATACCAAGGGGGCTATTTTGAAGAAAGTTGGCTTTTCTTTCATTGATATTTCTGTATCACTAAATACTTCGATAATGCTTTAATATGTATGATATCTCTATTTATTCTGCTCATAGTCATCTATTCCATTCATATCAATCTATCCATCTATCTAAGCTTGTCCATGTAAATCTATCTACCAATTTCATAATGATTTATTTATACAGTTCATATCTATCTATCATTGTGCAATTATATATATATATATATATGTACATGATCATTGTTTAATTACAGATCTGTACAGACAACCTTTTAGCTTCAGACATCCCCTGATGAATATTCATATAAACTTATCGGTAAACAAAGTAGAAACTCTTAGTAAAGAACAGAAATTTATATCCTGACGTAAAAGTTCTCCACCTCATCGAATTTCATTACAATCGATCTTTTGTGCTTGTATTTTTATTTTCGATCTTAAGTAACTCTGACGGATTAAGATCAGACACTGTATCGGCGATGGGAGACAAAGACATTCACGCTGGCTTGCATTCAGCTCTCACTGGTCTCGTCAACAGCGGCACACAACTTTGAAAAGAGAAATAATCTTTTAAAATCCCACAAGAAAGGCGCTTATTCGCCAATACAATTTAAGCACAAGTACACACTCACACACACACACACACACACACTTGCTCGCACGCGCGTTCACATGCACATCTCGAGATAAAGATACATTGCTGCGTGCATACATCGCGATAATACAAATCCAGTCATTGTAAATAATCGCTTATTCAGCAAATAATTTCGTCTTTTCAGATACAAAATATAGATTTAAGAATATTCGTTAGAAAATACACATCGTTATTTTTCTAGGTCCGTCAAGAAAGGAGCGGGACTGATATTCTTTTTATCTTTCAGGTTAACAAATGTTCAAAGATCTGACATATTAAATGCTAGTACAGAGAATAAACTTGTAAAAATGGTTTAGTTCCAGTTAACTCTCAAATGATTGGCATCAAGTTCTGAGTCAATAAATATTTTGGTTAGGTTTTATGGCATATCAACCATTATTGGTTATTTGTTGCCAATTCCTGTTTTTACATATATTTAGAATATTTATAAACATATTTTGTTGATACGCACAGTTAAATGATCAAATTGTTCAATTTCTAACAATTCAATTTAGCAGAAGTAATTTGTTTGCTCACATTTTAATAGTCAAACAGCTCTATTTGACCCACAGATAGGACCCTATTAGGTGCTACCACTCTGGGCCAGAGTTGACCTGTAAGCGATGGTAATGAAGGGATACTCTGCATTCCCCAAAGCTCCCGCATTATTATAGTTTTACCGTCAGATTGTGTAATGTCATATCCAGGACACTCATTGAAGGCGAGTCATACACCTCTGCAGAGATACAGTTGGTGTGTTCTACTGCCCCAGCCGACCGGGCCAAAGTAAAAAATAACCTTAAAAAAAAAAAAAAAAAAAAAAGAAGAAGGTTGATATGCCATTAAAACAAAGAAACCAGACCGAACCAAACCAATCGTTGAATAGTGACAATTTGTACTTCGAAATCCTTGTAAGCGAATTTGAACTCGAGTCACGCTATTTTGTTCACTTACTGACTATTATCCTTGAGAAAGGACCTGGGCCTTTTTTCCCCGTGCTATGGGTTATTAGAACCACCACTTTTCTTCGATAAGGATGGTTTTGCATTAAATAATACACAAAGGTTGATATGCCATTAAATAGAGAAGCCAAACCACACCAAGATAATTATCCACAGTCAATCCTGACTGAAGATCAGTTGATCGATTTGAATACATGTGAAATTTTTCAGTTTGTCACACAACACCCATTTAGCTGATTCATAAATTCACCCTCAGCAAACATCATATGCTTTTAATCACCCTGCCAAAACTTTGCGCTAAGGGTTCTATACGGACCTCTTTAAGAAGCTCTGGGTTACAGGATCATATTTAATTTCAGCAAAATGTCACCAACTGTAAAAAAAAAAAAAACAACTTTTACTTGCTACTGGGGTTTGGGGAATTTCTAAATGATAGAATTTGGCCTCGGTGAGTCCTCGTGGCAGAGTGGATAACGTAGTCAAGCGCGTTCGAACTCCAGTCATGCTAGGAAAATTAATGTTATGTTCGTTGTTACTTTCTGTTTTAATAAATACTGCTTTACTTTGGATAATTTTTGAATATACGAGGTGCATACGATAAGTTTCCAGACTTTTTTCGTATGGGCACTTTTATTGATAGTACACACATGAAACTCTAGTCCCCTTCGAACTAATCTCCTCCGGCTGCAATGCACTTGTTGTACCGTTCCAACAACTTCTGGAAGGCCCCATGGAAGTCCTCTTGTGTGAGCGTGTCAATGACCTTCCTCACAGCCTCTTTCATCTCAATTATCTCATAACGACAGCCTCTGAGCTTTGAAAATAACCAAAAGTCACAAGGAGCAAGGTCTGGACTATAGGGAGGCTGAGGAACTGTCTTGATGCCCATCTTGGTCAAATAGTCTGTGACAAGGATGGAGTTGTGGACTGGTGTATTGTCCTGGTGGAAATGCCACTGACCCGATTTGAAGAGTGCTGGCCTCTTCCGGCGGAATCTCTTCCTGAACTCCCTTAAAACCTCAACATTGTAACCCTAACCCCAACCCTTTGGCCAATCAACTCTGGTGTATTGACTTCCTTACTCCTCCCACACTTCTCATCAACCCTCACAGACTCCCTGCCTTCCTTGAATCTCTTATGCCACTCTAAAACTGATGCTCGATTCATGCAAGATGGTCGAAAAGCAGTCTGAAGCATTCCATACGTTTCTGTGGCATTTTTTCCAAGTTTAAAACAGAATTTTATTGCATATCGTTATTCTAACGTTTTCTCACGTCCTGATTGCATTTTTGAAATTTACCAGCAGTGAAAATCAGTCTTTAGTAGGGTGTATTCCAATTCCTGCTGTAGCTGTTTATTTGAAGCTGAAATCATAAAAATTGGTCAGTCATCTTATATGATGTATAGCAATGACATAATGAATTTTCAAGAGTCTATGACAATTCTAAATACCTGTACAAAAAAAGTCTGGAAACTTATCGTATGCACTTCGTAGCTTCTCATTGGATAATTTTTGAAGGCAACTCATATTTTGAAGAAAATTAACGTTACATACATTGTTTATTTCTCTTTGGTAAATACAGCTCCAGTTTTGATACTTTCTAAACATACTTTATATCTATCTGTCAATTTGAATAATATAAAGCATATTTATCTTTCAATTATAGAAACATGTTTTACGAGGAGATGAACTTTTTTGCAGTAACTGCGTTTAAATTTTATACAATCACAGATGAACACGATAAAAATTTTTTCCCGCATTTTTTTTTTACAGAAATTATCGTCTCAAACAATTATTGCTAGATTTAGAAAATGCTAACATCACAAAAATAGAAAAGATTTTAAATTACCGAACACGTCATCACTTTCACAAATCCGTAAAGATTGATAGACATAGTGTGCAACTTTTAATGGGTTCAACAAGTTAGATCATCTCCCCAAACATTGAATCCTCCCCCTCAAATACTTATTAAAATATTTAAATATTCATTATTTAAAAATACTGATTCCATACTGATTTTCATTCTAAATACAATCGTCCAGGGTAAAGTCAAGCATTGGAAATTGTCTATAAACATGTGAAAAGTTGAATGTTTAAATTGTTAAGCTTAAGATTTAAGTTTCATTCACGGGTGAAGATAATCTTTTGTCATTCATACGCTATGGGGTTTGAAATGTTAACACTTATAAAATAAATATCTATTCAAATCAATAAAATCTTTACTAGACATTCTGTAGCATAATAATCAGTTTTGTTTTCATGTTTTTACAAACTAGTGTAGATCTAATCGCATTGGTTTGATTGTTTCACAAGAAATTAATACAGGAACCATTTCTTTGCCAAAATTCAGATCAATGTGACCGAAAAAATCAATTTGTTAATTCAAGGTTCCGGAGATCAATTTATATCTTTGTTACATACTTTTTAATTGCTCAAGTTATCGAAAAAAAATCTGCATTTACAGATTGGCTCGAAGGCTTGAAAAACTAAAAGGTTGTGTTGCAATTGTTTTATATTTGAGAAAGAAGTTCTCGTGCCGTAGTGCTGAACTGCCGCCGCGAACTAAACGAGTTCAAACTCCAGTCGAGCTATTACATTCACTTTTCAACCTTATCCTTAGGAAAAGTATCGTACCCCATTATCCCCCGGCTATGAATTAAGTAGTATCCCTGATATTCTTCTATCAGGATGGTTTTGATATTAAATAACCGACAGAGCCAGAAACGCCATTAAACAAATAAACCAAACCTGTTGTACTTCCTTCGTAACATTTCGCTATTTATGAGTCGAGAATTTACAAAGATGTGTCGTTTATTATAGAACAGCATCCATAGCTTTTTTTAGAGTTTAAAAACCCTTCGCGCACGCGCGCGCGCGCGCACACACACACACACACGTAAGTATGTTTGAGTGAGTGTGTGAGAGTGTCTGTTTTATAAATGTATTGGGTATAATATTCAACAAAATAGTTAGAAATATGACTTGAACACCTGAAATATAGTTACAATTGCTCTATTTTCTGTGCAATATTATGTCTCTCGACATCATACGGGTGGCCGTGATGTAATAGCTATGTTCAAAGGAAATTTTAACGGCCACCAGAATTCAAACACTAGACGAAATTGTTTGCATTTTACATTGCGCTAATACCCTTTAAAAAGGTATGAATCTAACTATTCTCTCCCCAGCTATGGTTAGGCAGACTGTGCTCTTTTACCTTGGTATGGCAATCGGTCTAAGAGAAGGAAAAACTCTGTTAAACTTCGTTTAAAAACTTGACCTCTATCAACTACCTTGTACGGAGGGGTTGGTAAATGCTTACAGCATACAAACAATTTAAACATAACTGAAGGGTTTTGAAACCCTGAAAAAATACTAATACACTTTTCTATTTATCCTGACACAATAGGAAATTGTATTCTGAGATGTTAAGAATTTTAAAGAGATCTTTTTAAAAAATTGGAATTGGTTTAATGATGAAGTCTATTTGGTATTGTTCTATTTTTGAAGTCGATTCAGTTTTAAAAAAATTTAGAGATATTCTTGAATCGATAACGTTTTACACAGAAATAATGTGAAAAAATAACAAAAGCGTTTGTTTTAGTTACATCTTATGTTTGGATATCTATATTCAAGGCGTTTTATTGCCAGGGAAAACTTGGAAAGTATTTTTTAAATTTTTTAAATTGTCGAGTCATCTACAGTAAATGGATGAATAAAAAATTAAAGAAGGTGAAAGGTAAAAGTTGAAGAGCTTGAGAAATTAAATAACAAGTAAAAGGTACCAATTACCAAGTAAAAGATAAAATGTTAGCGATAATACGTAAGGGTTATTGTAGGGAATATGTATTACATAATACATTATGAGAATATGTTATAATGCTCGTTTGCAGGGTCGAGAACAAAGCTGCGATATCTTTGACGAATTCTCAATCATCAATAAATGTAAACGGTTAATATCATTGAATTATCTAGCTTATATCTCATGTACGTTTATTTATAAATAAACTTACATGAGATGAATTAACTATTATCATTATCATAACCTAAGAAAACAATATATAATAGAAAACTGGTCTTTGATTCATGGTTTTAAAATGAGAGTTACTGCTGATTCGCTTACTTTATTGGTGCATATATCCTGTTCGTTTTGGTTAAAATTGGTATTTGAAAATCAGATTAAACGGTGTCCACACACACACACACACACACATTTATATTAGTAATATCCAGTCAGCGTCCGAAGACAGTGGGTGTGGAATATTCTTGTATAGAATATATGAAGAATATCATATAAATCTATGCGAGTGCTCGATGTATGGCTATTGTTACATCAGTTATTCTTTTCAGGTAAATAACAAAATTCATATTCAGAGCGTATATAGTGCAATTAGAAGGAAACTCAAACCTGGTTAAGTTGTCGTAATTTAAGAAGATCTTTACTTCGACTTAGCACAAGGCCAAATGAATGGGGCACCCAATGAGACCTGGTTAAGTTGTCATATTAAATTTATTTCGCCGGAGAATATTATTATACTCTCCGTCTCTTCAGTTCACTTTTTACATGTTAAACTTGAGGTTGCAGAACAGCAAATGTGGAATTACAGTTCAAATGTGTACGAGAAAAAAAAATTAAATTCTCAGGCGAGGGGAAAGGAGATCAAAACAATAGGTGTTAGAAACATTAAGAAACAGGAGAATATTTTCTTTATTTTAACCAGGTTTGAGTTTCCTTCTAGTTGCACTAATATTATATATATATATATATATATATATATATATAATTTTAATCTTAGGATAGATAACTATAGGTAAAAGATTAAATCTCTAATTTATAACAAACGTCTCCCAGGAGAGCAACATTTTCGACTCACCGACCATGACTTTAACACAGACGCTAAATTTACTCTGATAAAGACGAAAAAAAATCAATTGTAGAAATTTATGAAGCTAGCTGAATATTGCGTCTCACTATAAAGATACACAACAAACACACAAAATCAATCATGAGAAAAAAAAACAAACATAGTAAACCTAAAACACTTATTAAAATGTTTTGGGAAAACCATTATTTAAAAATACTGTTCCTTCTAGACTGATTTATATATTCTTATTTAAGATCATTGCTGAAAAAAATCTAAAAGATAGGGAAAATATTATAAAAACGAGCAAAGTCGAATGCTTAAATAGTTGAGCTTTAAAGTTTCATTCAGATGTGAGGCCGATCATGTGCCATTCATGCACCGTTCAGTCTTTAAAAGAAAAGAAAAAAAAAGTAGTAATGAATAAATATTCTTTGATAATAGCAGAAATAAATCCAGATTAACAAAATTTTAAATATATAAGTCGAGAAAGAAGAGCATTTTTAGATAAGGATTTTCGAAGACATTTTAATAAGTATCTTAGGTTTACAATGTTATTTATCGGGTGTGATTTAGTTTGTGTGGAGTCCATTTATAATGAACCCTCTATCTTCATAGGTTTCTACAACTCATTTTTTCTTCTTTATTATAGGGAATTTAGCGTCTCTGTTAAAGCCATGGTCGGTGAGACGAAAATATTGTTCTGGGAGACGTTTGTTATAAATTAGAGATTTTATCTTTTTATCTAAAGTTATTTATTCTAAAATTGATTCTGAGATATATATATATATATATATATATATATATATATATATATATATATATATATATATGCGATAAATTGTTAAGAAAAGTGTATCAATAGTGTTCGCTGCTATTGTTGTGTAAACCTAAAACCTAGAATTATGGTACAGTTTAAGTCTCTCCATTAATCAGAGTTTTACCTCACGGAAGTTGCCACTTTCATTCTTTGAATTTAAATTAAATCTTATGGGGCTCAATTATTTTGATAGGATATATGACGTTATAATTATTGTTATTTTTTTCGAGTTTTTCACAGCGTTAGCAGATGGTTTTTCACTGGAGTTTGAATGACAGACAGTTTCCTGAAGTCTCTATGACTCTTCTCAGTACTTTAGCCGATCTCAATGATGCTGTAATATGAATGGTCTCCACTCGTCCTCTTATTTCCAAGTCCTCCTGTCCCTGGACAAATTCTTTGGTTACTGAACCAAGATAACCATTACAATTGTTACAACCGTCACATTCATGTCCCACAGTTTTTTCAATTCCCTACCAATGTCCACGTATTTATCCTTCTTTTCGCTTTCTTTCTATTTTACTCTGTCGTCAATTGGGACTGCAAATTTCCCGATTCGACAAGTTTTCTTCTTCTCCTCCTCATTATTATTATTATTGTTTACTCCTATTCGAGTTTTTCTCGTCAGCGTTAGCTGATGGTCTTTCACTGGAGTTTGAGTGACAGCAAGTCTCAAGTCTCCAGGACTCTTCTCAGTATTCTGGCTGTCCTCAACAATATTGTAGTTTGAATGGTCTCCACTGGTCTTCTTATTTCCAAGTCCCCCAGTCCCTTTAATAATCATTTGGTGACTGTAACTAAAACACCAATCGATTGGTAAAATTGTCACTTTCATGTTCCACAGCTTTTTCAATTCCCTAGTTAGGTCAAGGTTCTTATCCTTCTTTTCCCTTTCCTTCAGTTTTATTCTGTGGTCAGCCAGGACAAGAAAGTCCACAATTTTGCAAGTTCTCTCTTTTTTGTTGATTATTGTAAGGTCTAGTCTTCAGTCCGAGATTAGGTGATCCGTTTTGTATGTCAAATCCCTTAGGATTTTATGTGTGTCATTCTCAGGGACAGATGCTGGATTGTGCATAAACCATTTGTTCGTATGGTCAAATTAAAATTTCTTGCACATTTCCCAGTAGATTACCTTGCCCGCCCTGTTGTATCTAGTCTTATACTCCTTCCCTGCTATTTTGCTGCATTCGCTTATTATATATTTGATCCTTTCGTCTCTATCACAAGTTAACCTACATTTGCGTTTTATCTATTCTTGCTTTGATACGATTGGTTCTGATAGCGTTGTTTTGTGCTACTGTTAGGAGAGATTCTGTTTCTCTCTTAAGGTTTCCTTTTCTTAGCCACATCCAGGTTTTCTCGTGTAAGACGTTGTTTTTTAGGCGTTTAAATCATCCATAGAGTTGTTTTTCTTCCCATTTTTGTTTTCTAGTAATTGTCATTCTGTTGGTTTTCGTGTTGTCAGTATCGTTTCTGATAGCTGTAATCAGTCATCCTTCGTGTTTTTCAATGTATTCCAAGAGTAGTATCGATGTGTTAACGTTGTCTTCAATTCCGGCAAATCGTCTTTCTCCCTCCTTTCTTGATACATATAGTCTGTCAATGTCATCTCTAGGATGTAATGACTTATGCATGGGGGGGTGTCCTCGTGGTGTAATGGTTAAAGCGATGGACTGCGGAATCGTAGTAAGCGAGTTCGTACTCCAGTAGCGCTATCACGTTCACTTTCGGGCAAATACCCTTGGGAAAGGTATGAACCCCCTTATCCTCCCCGAGTACCACTACTGTTCTTCTAGGAGAATGGCTTTGGCATTAAAAAACCTACAAAGGTTGATATGCTATTCAACAAAGAACCCGAACTTGACTTATGCATGGTCACTAGTTTTCTTGTTCTTTGGTCCATTTGCTTAAGTTCTTCTCTGGTTCACTTTAAAAAAGGTCCCGAATATTTAACGAGGGGTACATCCCAGGTATTTATTCCTTCGATGTTATTAAATGATTGATTATATGCAACAGAAAAGCAAGTGTAAGTTATGCAGAGACAGAGATAAACCGGTTGATCAATTGATAAGCGTATTCAGCAAACCAGCACAAACGGAATTCTAGACTTGGCACGGCAGCAAAGGAAAAGGGGGTCCATTGAGAATTGTATAAGAGATTTGAGTTTGACCATACTAACCAATAGTAGTGTCATATCAGGACACTCGTTGGGGGAGTCTTCACACCCGCAGAGATGCAGTCGGTGTATTATACAGCCCAAGCCGAATGAGTCACTAGAAATCTGAGTACACCTTCAGACAATGAAACTTTAGTAAAAGACCACCAGTTAATCAATAGTGTGACAAACTCGCAAGGTGTGAAATGAAAAATAAATGAATCCCCCCCCACCTCAAAACCCCAAATTATTTTGAAAGGTATAAAAAGACAGTCTATGCTATTTCAGCAGAATTGATTTGAAGCCTAAAATGTAAGATTTATATTCTCGTGAAACGTGTTCTGTTAGTCACATTTTCATTTGTTGCTACAATACCCAATCATCAGACGAGAAGATAAGCAAAAATAAGTAAAGTTGGCGAACTTAGTCGAGGGGGACCCGAAGGCTTCCTTTTCAATAGCTACTACACCGAGGTGTAGGAGAGGGCGCTACTCCATTCCCTGGTTTGCTCCACTTTACACATGATCTTTACCTTATAATGCTGAGTATTAAGGTGGCATCAAGTATTATTTTTTGAGTCTTTGGTATGACTCGACCTATATATATATATATATATATATACACACACGGTAAAAGCATTTTAATCTTCGGTGTTTTTCTATTCTTAGTTACTAAAACTTTCTGCTGTTATATTTTTCAATTTTTTATGCTTTCCCCCCCCCCCCCCTTCGTTCTACAAAATAATAAGGATGCCGACATCTTTGAACATTGCGCCATTTCGAGGCGTGTTATTGACTGAAAATGAAATTCTGCTTAATAACTGTCTTTTTAGCGGGTTGTTAATAATAATAATAATAATAATAATAAACGGAAAAATGCAGCGGAAAAAAGTTGTTCCTAATTAATAAAAAAAATATATAGTCTCGATCATTTTCAAACCAGAATTTTCTTTGATCTGAAAAAAAAAAAAAAAAAGTAGAAAAAAAAAAAAGACATTTACCAAACTTTTTATCTTTTAATGTACTTTCTCTTGTTAAGACTGTATACTTTAATTATTTTTTTTGGGGGATTTTTTTCCTGTTTAACTTGGCGCTTAACTGTCGTTATAAAAAACAAAAAAAAAAAACAACTTTTTAAAAAAAAGTTTGATTACTTGTACGGACTTTCAAATTAACGTTGGTAATAATTAAATTTTTGAAATAAAGAATAAAATTTAAAAAATTGAATAATAGAAGCAGCACTAGTTGATAATACAATTTATTCGCCAAAGACATGGAACTGATCTGATCATTAAAAAATAATAATAATAATAAGAAGAAGAAAGCCAAAACAAAAAACTAACAAAAAACAAAACAAAAAAAAAACTGCTAAAAAAAAAAAAAAAAAGAAAAGAAAATCTATACACTTGAATTGTACATTCACTAAAGGGTTCTTCTATTTGAAAAAAAAAAAAAAAAAAAAAACGAAAAAGATTTATTTAGTCTTGTTTGAGTAGCAAATTTTTTACTAAAGGAAACCAGCGCATCCGGGAAGATAATGCTTTTGTTCTAGAAACAGTACCCCCTCCCCCCCAAAAGAAATACAATCAAAGAAAAAACAAAATAAAAAAAGAAACAGAGAAAACAACCCCAAAACAATACAAACAAATGAAAAAAAAAAAACGCAAAAAAACACACACATGAAAAAACAAACCCAAAACAACACAAAGAAAAAAAAAACCCAAAACAATAAAACCAAAACTAAAGAAACAAACAGAAAATCAAAAAGTAAAATCAAAGATAAAAATAAAAGCAAAACCAAAAAACAAGTGATATTCTCCCTTGCACAGAAAAAAAAAATACATTTTGGCATTCGGTCCGATTTTGTCTGGTTATAAGTCATTTAAAGAATTTTCTTAATCACTACATTAATTATAATCGAAGAAAATGAAATTAAAAAAAGAATTAAATTTGTAATCGTGTTCAGTTTCAATTACATTATATAGTATGTACTCCTTTATAAGTCGATTTCCCATTGTTTACTGTCAGTAAGGATTCTCTTAACCCTCACTCGCTATCTGTCTCTATTAGTCATAATTTTTGGTAAGCTTTCTAGATGCTACCCAGTCACCGCAAAAAGCTGATCAATTTGAGTTTTTGGTGGTCAGCCAACACCGTTGTGGTAAACGTCACTTATCTGTTTGCCTTTATTTCTTCAGCAATATGTTACATATCTAGCTCGTTCTATCTGGATGGTTTGTGTGATAGGAGGCAAATGGCGATACAGCTATTGTTTTGTAGGGTGCTGCTTCCAAGATTTGTTCAAAACAGCACGTAGGCAGCTGGTATCATTCATATCTAGCTTTTCCTCAAAGCGCTTCAGTAGAGTCCTGATAGTGAAGCCATACACTAGTACTGAAACTGCTACAGCTTGGAAGAATTCCCGTTTTAGTTTATCATTTATTTGGCCATTATGAGCATATACATCTCTTTTTGCTTATGTTACATAGCCTTGATATGGCTACGTGAAACGTACATGGAATGTTCATAACATATATACATAGAACATAGGAATCCCGAAACATGAAAAACATTTAAGACTTCTTAGTTCCGGTACGAAACTTTTTATTACCTTTGCATTTAAAGGTTCTTCGACATAAGGGGAGAGATACACATTCTTTCTATTCTGCACCCCCCATCTCGTGCGGCGCCCGTAGTGCGCAAATTCGTCTCGCCTCAGCAAGCCTCAAAAGTCGACCCTTCCCATTTGGAGTCTAGTTCTCAACTCGATTCACTGACTTTTTCAAATCTCCCCAAATCCTCCCTGCATGACGTCATTCACATCCCCCAATCTGGGATTTTTATTTTGACATCTCTGAATGACACGTCCGCCCTGCGCACGCGCGTAAACACATGCGTTCATGTTGCGCCTACCTAACCCATGCACTGAGCCGAAAGGTTCTCAGCCTAACTAAAACCAAAGGCATAAAACGAAATCCCTCCGCCATTATATTACACTAATATCTAAGTATTTATCTTTTATATGTTACTTTGTTTTTCTTGAGAATCTGCATACAAAATACTGATTTTTACCCGGACTCGAAACCAGAGTCTGTGAGAAACATGCAACTGTATAAAACCAATGAAACCGCTCAAGATGAAGAACTTGAATCAATAGTAATAGCACTTAGGTTAAACTGAGCCGGCGAAATAGCAAGTATGAACATTGTGTTACGTCTGTATTTCGAATACGGAGAACACGCCTTGAAAATAAGCCACCTTTTTTTATTTGAGCTCTAACACTGACCACCAGTTGGCCTCGTTGAAGAACCGGTGTCTTTACAATTTGGCTAGTGTTTTCAAATTCTCAACTTAACTCCATAAATTCTAACTTTCCCAGTTAGTCTCACCGTTGTTATAAAATTTACTGAGTCTGGTTTAAATCTTTGGTTCATTTGCTGCATGGAAAGTGAACTGAGGTGATTTAACGCTTCTTCCAAATGCACAAAACGAAAGAGAAATAATTTTCTCTTCTGTTACAGAAAACTGCGTTAAATTGGATGGAAACGATTTACCAGTGTCTGCGCCATGAAATATATCGAAAACTCGCGCACAAAATCAGACAGACGCGGATATGCAGACACACATAGGTACAAAAACGGAGGCACATGCGTTCACACAAATAGGCATAAATACGTACAGGTACGCACATGCACATATTGGTTAACACAGACTCACACAGACACACAGTAAAAGACATGCAAACCTACAAGTACACACATGCATACACGTACGTGCACACAAACACAATTGCCATCATACACACGGAAGTGTGTATACATATACTGAGACACAAATACACAAAGAGACACAAACACACTCTGATATAAATATAAACAAAAACGAATATCACAAATACAACAGAATATGTACGGAATATGCTGTTATGCTTACACATTCACATCCAAACATGTTCGCCTACGTATGTGCACACACACATATACTCATATATACATACACATATACACAAAATTGCTTGAATATATATATATATATATATATATATATATATATATATTCACAGACGTACCAACATAATGTTTAAAAGACACAGCTGCATTTATTGATAGACACACCCTGAGACAATGATGCATGAATATGGTGATCTTCCATATAGAGGCACAGGCTGGCGGGCGTGCACCCACACACATGTGAACATAGAGAGACATAAAATCAGACACAGACGCATCCACAGACACGCACAGAGATATATGTACACGCAAACACAGATTCAGAAATAGTAATAGTTACACACAGACAGACCGACAGACCAGTAAACAATATATATATATGTAAGTGTGTATGTGCATGTGCTTTCATATATATATATATATATATATATGTTTTCTCTCTCATGATACACACACGCGCGCACACACACACACACACTATATATGTATATATATATATATATATAAGTGCGTGCTGTGTTCCATATTTCAGTTCCCCTCCTCCATATGATTGGTGCTTATCCGGCGAGTCGTATTGATTGTCCAGAAAAACGGTTCTTCGAGCTGATTGTCTGACCAGAAATAGCGATCTAGGTGACAACGCAGTCGTCTGTTGACGAGAAATCTTTTTCCACTGAAGCACGTCATTTCATCGGAGACAAATGAATTAATTAAACTATCGATCAAATGGAGACGGAAAAACGTTGGAGCGAGAAATGTTAGTAATATAACCCGAAAGGGAAATAAAGACACGTTCGTATCGAAGACGTTGTTATGCTACGAGATTCTACACGGCTTGTATATCAATGACAAAGAAAGTCTCGTAATCACATTGTGCGCTAATAGACCAACTTAATAGAGAGCAATGAAATTGCTTGTTAGCGTGAAAATGCATTCTTTTTTAATCTATATAATATTAAAGCAATTATGAGGACTGATACGAAACTAAAACTTCTTATTTATTTCTGTGTCATTGCAAAAGTGAAGATGTGAAGTGGTATTTTTAAGTCGACGTGAGAAAGATCTATTGTTTGATAAATCGTAGCCCACCCCTAATGACGAAGTGGGGTAGTTTTGATAGCCCCGAAAATTTGGTTGTTACTTGTCGCTTTGCCGATAACTAAGTTTCCCTTTAAATATTTTCCAAACTATCGTCTGTGACCGTTTCTTACACCCTCTGCGAGAGTTCTCATGAGTGACCCTGAATTGTTGGTCACACAGTCGGACATCAAGTTTACAAGTGATTGGAGGTGGGCACTTAATTACATTCTTGCTTAGTAACCCTAAAAAAATTGTCCAGGCGGTTGGGGCTGTAGAATACACCGATTGCATCTCTGCAGAGGGTTAAGACGCCACTCCCAAAGAATGTCTTAGATTTGACACTAGACAATCTGATGGTGAGGCTCCAGTGATGCTGGAGCTTTGGGGAATGCGGAGCATCCCTTTACTGCCATCGCTGCCAGGTCCACTGTGATCTAGAGTGGCAGCACCTTATAGGGACTTCTCTATGAGTTAAATAGAACTAATCTGTATACTTATGCTAAATTGAATAATTTGAAATCGAAGTTTTGATATTTAAACTACGTATTTATGCTAAACTGAACTGCTTGAAATTGAAAAAATTTAACATGTAAACTGCGTACTCATACTTAACAGAATTGTCTCAAATAGAACTGTTTTTGACATGAAAACTCTACTACGCTAAATTGAATTATTCGAAAGAACTGTTTTAACATTTAACTGTGGGGACCAAATCTATACTTATACTAAACTGAAT
>CAUZXS010000288.1:0-12500 GCA_963585895.1 Sepioteuthis lessoniana | reverse complement strand
TCTGTGCAATTAGGATAACCCGTGCCATTTAATAGCAGGTTATTGGTCTATGATTTCTTAGGATGGTTTCTTTTGGATCTTTCTGGATTTTCTTTAGGTATTTTCGTACTTCCTGAGCTAAACTCTCGTGTATAGAATTGAATATATTGAATCAAAATCAATGTAAACCATCCCGACTCGGTGCCTTCCAATTTGATATATGCGCAACTGTACCTTTTAGTGAATCCAAACGTATTTCAGGTTCTTGGTCTTCTTTAGTCCCGTGCATTTCATCTTTCAAGTTGTTTAAACATACATTCTTTTTGGAATTTTAACTTTTTAGAGTTTTCCCCTTAGGTACCGGGCCATTGGCATAATGGTTACAGTTTTCAGAGACCGGGGTTCAATCCCTGGTGGAGTCATATCAAAGACTCAAAATGGTACTTAATGCCGACTTGCTAAGCACTCAGCATTATAAGGTAAGGATCAAGGGTAAAGTGGAACAATCGAGGAAAAGGAGTAGCGCCCTCTCCTACATTTCGGTGTAGTAGCTATTGAAAGGGCACCCTTCGGGTCACCCTCGACTACGGTCACCAACTTTACTTACTTAATGTTTTCCCTTGCAGCTAATTCTTCACTCCTGTTTTCGACCTTCGTCTTGTTCTGATATCTTGTACATTTGCAGACATTCTATTTTTTTTGCTTGAGGTCCATGGTTTCTTTTAGTTTATCAAAGTTATGGCTAGATTTCTTTGCAAATGAAGTGACAATCCGTACAAAATTTATTTTATTATTGCAGAAAATGGAAAATAGTGGATTTACCTACGATTAGAAAAATGTCGGCAATAAAATTGAAACAAGATGAATAGAAATAGAAAGGACATATTATGAATATTTCACAATTTTTCATATCATTTCAAATGTATCGGGTCTTTCAGAAAAAAAATGATATTTCATAATCGAATGAATTGACTAATTCTCATCCAAATAAACCCTTTTAACAGCAAGTAAAGAAACAACAAAAAATCTATGTTTAATATTTAAACGCCATTTCTTATTCAATGATTCAAGATTCAGTTTATAGTATCTATCAATATTTTAAGATATACTGATAATGTCTTGTTTGGAAGGTGCCCGGTTTTACTATGCAAACAATTTAAAAAAAAATATTAATAAATAAATGCAAGAGATATCGATCACAAAAACAAATTTGGTTTATTCAATATCTTATGTACATGAGGAAATGCTCATTCGATTATTTCAATATTTTACTAATTTGTTATTCTATTTATCTATTTTTGTTTTTTTTACGAACAGGTTTAAAGAATGAGAACAGCGTACTCCATTGGAATGAAAAAATGTTCGATGTGATATTTCCGTAATATTATAAGCAACATGACCAAAGATTAGAACGTCTGAAACGTCGTAAATGCAGCAGCATCAATGATGATGGCACAACTCTAAATAAATGTACGAATAACACAAGAACAATTAAAGAATTCTTTTTGTATTTTAAAGAGAGAGAAAGCGTATCGATATTTTAGTTTCACTGGTCCCGTAGTCTGGTTTGGTCATGGAAGCTACTTACGTACTTATGTGGTGGGTCCCATATTCTCTAGGTCTACCACTCGTTTGAATTCAGTTGTTCTTCTAGTATACCGGTTACCAGACCAATGTTAAATAGCCCACTCTGCCCTACTATTTACCTAGAGCTAGAGGGAGAACTGTCGAATTCATAGTTTTTTTCAGAGATATTAGCGCTCTGTGAAATTCAAATAGTTATCTTCAGGATTTGAACTCAGGTACCCGAGACTAATTTCTACAACGACAACCGCTGCACTACTTAGAGACACGTAAATGGAATAACGTTTTTGTTGCACGTGATCATTGGTTCAAAATTAAAAAGAGACTTATAAAAAGTTGGCGACCATAGTCGAGGGCTACCAGATGGCTCCCTTTTCAATAGCTTCTACACCGAGGTGTAGGGGAGGGCGGTACTACTTTCCCTGGATTGCTCCACTTTACCCTTGATACGTACCTTATATAGCTGAGTGTTAAGCAAAGAAGTATCAAGTACCATTTTAAAGTCCTGGGATTGAACCCAGGTCTTCCGGACCATTGGTGAACACTCTAACCACTAGGCCAATGAACCGGTCTAAGAGACCTATGATTAGCCTGTTTCAACAGGAAGTAGTTTTTAGTCCATGAAAATAAATTACTGATAATGGGTTTTTAACAAGTCCGCCACTTATTAGAAGGTATAAATACTGTTTAGTATTAATTCATGCTTTTTTTCCAGAAAAATGCCAACATTGATAATTGCTGAGATTGATTTTTAGAAACGAACTTAGATTGATAAAATTGCAACCGAAATTAAAAAAGATAATCACATAATAAGCGGATACAGCAAACTGGCGCAAAAGGAGTATAAGATATGGAATGATTGGGTGCAGAAATTAATTCCCTGATAATTCTGTAAGAGACTGCAATTTGACCTAGTAATATATTGATATGGGCTCAAACCAGAAACTGTCCGAGAAAATAAGACCCATAAAATTCTTTTGGAATTTTGAAATAGCAACGGAACAACCAATCCAGGTTTGAAGATCTGAGCTAGTTTTAATTATCAAGCGGAAAATATATTGTTAGCTGCTGAATTTTACTGGTCAAGCAGACCACAAAGTGTAACTAAAAGAAAGCGAATAGTTGGACAAATACCTGAACCTTAACAGAGTATTGAAAAATTTGAGGAACATTAAGGTGGCAGGGATAAAAATCGTAGTCGGAGTCCCTGAGACGATTTCCTCGGAATTGAAAAGGAATTGATGAAACTAGAACTGAGGACGGGAATAGAAACCGATTCATCCGTTCTTGAGTTCATATGTGAGGTATCAAAATGTATCCAGGCTAATTTTTTAAAATAAAATATTTCAAATTCAAATGAAAAAAAAATGAAGTTTTGTTCACAGCTAATCAGCTTATAGTAATTTTATTTATGCAATTAGACCGATCGCAAGATAATTCATTAGCAATAATCAGATTCTTTTTTATTAGCCGTCTCTATACTTTTTACCTCCAGTTGTTAGCAAAACATTAGATTCTGAAAGTGCCGTACACTCCATACTCACTTAACCTTGCTCTTTTTGACTTTTTTTGTTGTCTAAACTGAAATTAATATAAGGATTTGAGGAGGTGGAGATATTGAAAATATGATTGTGGTACAGCTTCGCATTTCTTAATACGAAGGGGCATTGAAAAAATGTCAAGCCGCGCACTATACCAAAATAAGAATTTCAAAAAGTGCTTACACCAAGGAAAATCTCACTGTTTTCAATACCAAGGGGAATATTTTGAAGAAAGTTTAATTGCTCATTTCTGTCTTAGTAGATATATCTTTTGTCTCGATATGTTTTGACAAACACCGCATAGTTATTTACTAAGCTTGACTTGCACATGTCTATAAGGGTGAGGTATCCTATGAAAAGCGTATTCACTATATAACCGTAATAGTTTGCTAGACTAATGCTTACTTAATAACGAAATGATGGTAATTGGGTGGGAAAATAATAATTTCATCTTCTTTTCGTCAAAATCTAAAAAAAAGGATGAATTATACACAATTTAGTTTATAGACAGGGCGTTTCAAAATATTTGCAATCATTTAAAATGTACTGAGTATTTCAGAAACATTGATAATTTCGTAATCTAATAACCTTGTGCAATTCTCGTTCAAATAATCTCAAATTTCAGGAACATGTGTCGAAAAAAATCATAATTTTATATTCAGTGTTTAAGTGCCTTTTCTTTTCTGGTGAAGGGCATTTCAATATTTGAAAAGAAAAAGAACAGAAAACATTAATAATCAAATTTTGAGTTATTTCTACATATGCAGTTATTATTTGACATCATTCAAATGATAAGTCAAATTATTAGATTACAAAATTGAATGATAATTTCTGAAACACCCTGTAATTTCGCGGAAATCTATTTAAAAAAGTATATTTTATACACAGTTTAGTTTATATATTTTTTCATGGGAAAATGTACTGGGATCATGGCATTGGTTCACTGAAGATTGAAGTAAATGTTGGTGCCGGCATATCTTAGGAATGATTTATAAAGTTAAATAAAAACAAGGTGAGCTCGAGGTTAAAAGAAAATACAAATCAGGATTATCTTGGAACTTTAAATCTTCTGAAATCGTGAAACTTTCGAAGGAATATGCTGTATAAAGAAGAACCGAACTCACAGAAAAGTTCAAGGGGAATTAGACAAAACATTTAAATGTTACTTTGGAACAGGAAGGAAGCTTTTCTGGTCAGGAAAATCCACAGATTATTATGCTAAAAGACGACAAACACTGCTGGAGTTGGGATGGTGAGTTGTGCCCCTTGCAATGCACTTTCTAGACACATTGCCTTCGCATTATTACTAGTTTCAATCCATGTAACGCACCTTCTTTCCGGTCAGCAATTCCGACTTTTTCAACATGTCCAACGATTTCCTGTAGACTTCTGTAAATAAGAACTGGAATTCTCATTATCTATCTATCTAAAGGCAAAATGTCGGTGGGTCAGTGTGTCTTTATGTGGTTGTAAAAAACTACGACACTTGACTTCCAAAAACAAATATATTCCGAACCAGTGTCACCGAAGGTAGGTATTAGCAAAAGAATAATCATAGTAAAGTTTGTATTGGTGAAGATATTTGTAAATTAACAATTACGTAATACAATGACATTTATAAGATTTTTAAATGTTTAAGCAAAGTTACCATAAAAATTAATTCAAGCTTACAAATGATAAAAATATACTAACGCTATATGATAAAAGATCAAGCTGTTTAGCGTAAAAATAAGTCTTTACCGGCTCATTGGTCTAGTGGGTAAAGTGTTCGCCAAAGGTCCGGGAGGCCTGGGTTTAATCCCAGGTCGCATCATACCAAAGACTTTAGAAATGGTACTTGATACCTCCTTGCTTAACACTCAGCAATACAAGGTACGTATCAAGAGTAAAGTGGAGCAATCCAGGGAAAGGAGTAGCATCCTCCCTTACAACTCAGTGTAGTAGCTATTGAAAAGGGAGCCTTCTGGTCACCCACGACTAAGGTCGCCAACAACTTTATATAAAGTTAGGCGGGTTTCGATCCAACCATGAAGCGTCCAGTCTGCCTTGCCAGAGTGAAGAGTTTTGATACAACGAAACTGTCTGTGGATGACTATATATATATATATATATGTATATATATATATATATATATATATATATATATATATATATATATATATATATATAAAAACCAAAAAATTTACTTCCTTGATGTATTACCAAAAGTCTTATTTGGGTGTGTTTATACATCTGATGATGGTTTTAACAACCAGAAATAAATCTATGACACGAAGGAAGTGAATTTTTCTTTTTGTTTTTAAGTAAAAATATTTTTTACCTCTGCAGGTTACATGTTTATGCATTCTTAATAACAAATTTATTATGCATCAATAGCCATTGACATTGAGCACTCAAATTTTTACTCATACCCCTTTGGTTTCCTCTTCGGATTATATATATATATATATATATAAAATTTTTATTCTAATATTTAATCATTTGATAAATTATAACATTTATACTCTAATCCAAGCTAATCAAACTTGAAATACTTTAAAAATATTGAATTCTTGAATGAAAATAAGAAATAAACATAAAAAATTGGTTCATTACGCAGTCGTCGTAGTTGGAGTAAACTACAAACTTTTTAATCGACTATTTATTTTAAAAAAATGTGAATTTAAATCTAAAATAAAGTATTTGAATATTAAATAATTATTTCATCGTAAAATATGACGTTAATTTTTTAAAACGTTTCTAATTCCTTATCGATTAAAAAAAAAAGATGAAAATATAGCAAATAAAAATATTGTCTTTCGTTTTTAGGATTTTTTTTATCAAATACTTTCAAAGCCATTTTATTACAAAATCGATGGTATAAGAAATCGAAATGTAAATTAATTAACATATTTTGGAATAAGTAAAATTTCAATGATATAATTAAATACTGACGTCTAAATAACGTGTGTTGTAATCTTAAATTATTTAAAAAATTATTGCATTTTTGTTTCAATTTAAACCAAATTTACGATGAAAATACGCTTACGATGAAGTATAGAAATAAAGTTTATCAAAAGAAATTCAATTATATAATAATGCACGTTGTTTAATTTGTTTTGAACTGACGGACAATATTTAAAGGAATCATTTAAAAAAATAATGAACATATAATCTTTCTCATTGCTTTTTTATATGATCCTCAGAAGGACTACAAGAGTAATCCCAAAGTAATATCTAGGAAAGGAAAAGAATTAAGATGTGTTCTGCAGAACAATTGGTCTTTGTTGCTTAGGAGGCAAAATCAATTTTCCAACAACGCAAGAGCCTCCAAAACTGCTCAATAATCTAATATAACTGGATACTCTAGCAGCAAAACATTTCAAAGAAATTTTCTCAAATACAATTCTGCTCTTCAAATGACATCATTTGGAGCAGATAAGAATATGAAAAACTTTGGATTCTTGATCACAAATAAAATCCAACGGCTGTGTTATCTTCTTCCACTACCCAAAGAATTTCATAAATTTGTGCTGGAATATTTTATGGGTGGGAATCAAAAAGAAGCACAAATGTTCATGTGAGATTGGGGAATGTTTCATCAACACCATAAATATGTCAGTGCTTTTCAATATACACGTAAAAGGGATAAAGAATTAAAAAAATCATCATCAAAGCAGATAAATATCCAGTTAAATGAAAGAGATACAATGCGCCTGTTTCAGTTGAAATTGTAAATATAATTGTGGATGAACGACATGAACAGTGTGACATTATTTTACAATTACGAAGTGGATATTTACGGGATATTTCTTAAACTCAACGAGCCGATGATTCTCTTCCATAACCACTTATCTTTTGGAATGGCCAAGACGGATATCATTTTCAGTTCTGGTAGAAAACGCAGAAAGAGGACAAGAAACTGGTGGATGTTTTACTTGCAAAAGCTCACATTCCTCTCGTTTCATGGTGCAGTATCATTTAAAAAAAAGTTTTACATTTAAAAAGAAACGAACAGCCAATGGACATACTTGGCAAAATAGAAACGGAAATGTTGATCTTCATACGAAGAAACCAAAAGAAATTAAGGAAAGAAAACTACAAACACCTTAGAGACGCATAAATTCTGATGGTGACCCAAGAAATATAGGACAGCCAATTATATTGTCTTCAGGTTATACGCAGGAACCTCGTTATATGCACCAACGGACTTAGAATGCATTGAAATTTATTTGAAAGTTTGGATGAGCAGCCCTTTTTGTCAAATTCATTTGAAATTAAAAGTGGTCTGACATAACCAATACATTTTTTGAACTTAAAAAAACCCCCAAGAAACTTTATCATTTAATTGTATGAGTGTTCCGTGAAAAATAAAAGAAACTTCTGACTCCTTAAATGAGGAAGAATCTTCTATGATCTTGATGCCCTGATGACAACAAATGAATAGCAAAGAAAAGACTTCCTGATTCTCACACTTTGGCTAAGTGCAAAGTAAATGTAATAGAGGATGCTGACAGAATCATTTCATCTGAGCATTCATTTATGATCCATGTGTAGTCGTTAATCCAGAATCACCATATATGCAAGATAAAAAGAATTTAAAAATATCCAGCGGCTTGATTTGGTTTCTTTGTTTTATAGCATATCAACCTTTGTAGGCTATTTAACGCCAAAGACAGTCTCCAAGAAGAACAGTAGTGGTACTATTTAACCCATAGCTGGGAGGATATGGGCGTTCATACCTTTCCCAAGGGTATTGGCCCCGAAAGTGAAAGTAATAGCGAGACTGGAGTACGAACTGGCTTACTACGATTCCGCAGTCCATCGCTGTAACCATTACACCACGAGGACCCCCCACCCAACGGCTTGAATTCAAGAAACTAACAATGCCTCAGACATAAGCAAAAAGATGGGGGCAGGTCAACAACATTGATATTTAGAGAAGAAATGGGATTGGACAATCAATGGATAGTGCCTTACAATAAATTATGTAAAATCTTAAAAGGCACAGAAAATTACCTGTTTCTCAGGAATATTATAACAAATTACAAAATATGGGTCTTTTATGACAATGTTAAAAGCAAAAGATAGTGGACTGACCAGGACGAATCTCAACATCCTACCCCAAAGGCAAAGCTTCATGGGTAAAATTTATGCTGAGTGTATTGAGGGGTCACAATGTTACTATTCAATTTGAATTTTGAAACCTCGGTCAGATATTTAGTTCAGATTTATACTTCCCACACCTTCAACGTGTGCGTGAAACTTTACTGAAAAAACACTCGGCACTCGTCAATAGGAGAAACGTTGTGCTTCTCCTTGATAACGAAACTTCTCTTTCCACAAGAATTCCAAAGGAAAGTATTGGATTTAGTCTTGTCTATTCAGCCCAATCCACTAAATTTATCAGATAATGTGGAGTACTTCAGCTTTGTGGAAGCCATTAAATACATTACGAAATATGTCAAGGTGGGAACAGGCTAGGTTTGCTATTTGTTATGGAGGATACCAAGAAGAGGTCAAACATTATCAGACAAGCCGGAACATTTCGAATAATGAAACTATGTGGAAGATCTTGGATTTGATGTCAACCAACTAATTCAACAGTGGTTAGTCTAGCGGTCAATCTTGAGAATAGAACGAGAGTACATTTCAATGAAGATATAGCACATCATTTAGCGCAGACACAGCTTGAAACAACCCGAACTGCGTTTTACAAACTGTGTCAGGGGATGTTTTCGGAAGATCTCTCATGCAATTTGAGGTTCCGACCTACAACCCCTGAACTAAGCAGAAAATGGGGTGTTGACGGAAGCAGGCAAAAATTGTCGAGGGACATGAAGTCGAAGTACGTTATGCTAATAGGTATGTTTATAGTGTCCACCCAAATAACTGGGAGTAATGTTTTCACGTTTACTTCTCCACCCTGTTCGATGACTACCGTCACTCGAGAATTTACAGTCCTTACAAGGTAAAATGTATACATACATCATTCCAAGAAGCAATTGGATTACATGACCTTTGATAAGACAATGAATATTGGGGAAAAATATTGAAGAAACAGTTTCTCGTGTTGCTAGTCAGATAGGACTATTGTTTTCAATTATACTCACAGCCTGAGAGAGAGCTTAACGGCATATTTACTGGGATGAGTACAAAAACAATATGTCTGAGGACTTATTGAATCGAACTATAAAATGATAATATGTCCACTGAATATTGCCCCGAAATTCATAATCAATCTCTAAAAGATTTATCCAGCCTCTTAACAGTACATTGACAAATTGTGGGATTCCTGAGACGGATGAAAGAATAAAGACACTCAACAGAATTTATGATACCAACGCTTTGGACAGTTTATCAATGAAACTGAACATTGACTGGTGGATAACCAGAGGAAGGTTTACCATAGCATCTTGAACATTAATACAAATAACAAGGGAGTAACATTCTTTATTGATTATCCAAGTGCCATTAGCAAAACATTTTTAATAAAAAGTTTGCCGAAAAAGAATATTGCCCTTGCAGTGACATCAAGTGAGATTGCAGTTGCAATTCTGGGTGGATGGGGGTGTCATCGTGGTGTAATGGTTAAAGCAATGGACTGCGGAATTGTAGTTAGCGAGTTCGAACTCCAGTTTTGCTAGTACGTTCACTTTCGGACAAATACTCTTGGGAAAAGTATGAAACCCTTATCCTCCTAGCTATGGATAAAATACAACGACTACTGATATTCTGGAATAATGGCTTTGGCATTAAATAACCCACGAATGTTGATATGCCATTAAACAAAGAAACCAAACCCTGGATGGATGGAGAACTGTACTCTCTATGTTTTATCTTCCTTTAGATCTTAGACGACTGAAAAACCTTTGTGAAACATTGAAATAAAGCCTAGATCTTACAAATTTATATGTTAATCATTGAGGATAAAGCAATGATGAGTCACTAACTTTAAATTCAAGTATTAGACACTGCAGGATTTAAAAGACAATACAAAAATAATGGTCGGAGTATCTTCTACGTATGGGGAATGAAATTCTAAAATAGAACTCCCATAAGCAAATTCAGTTGCGCTTTCAAACCATTCAAACAGAAGAAAACCTGAGTACCAGAGTTTTACCTGATTTCATATTCAAAACTTTGATGACTCGTGGCTTTGTGATTGATTCCTTTTAGTACTAGAATATTTCTGGAAGAGAAATGATAAATAAGGCTTCTGAATATGTTACCTGGAGAGGAATGTACCAATTACTCAGGTGATAATATCAATACGCAGGACCAAATTATAAACTATACAACTGAGTTACTCAATGGTCTTGACCCCGCCCAATGCCCCACATAATGTGTTACTGAAGCTTTGGGTATAAATCATGCTTCAACGTAACCTTGATCAACCCAAACTATGCAATGGGACAAGACTTATTATTAACCAAATAATGACCCATGTCCTGGGAGCAATATTCATGTCAGGAAAATATGATGGAGTTAACTACACTATCCCAGAATATCTATGAGATCAACTCACTTGGAATTTGAATATAAATCTGAAAGGTGGCAGTTATCTTGTCAGACTCAGATTTGTCATAACTAAAAAACAAAAAACAACCCCCCCCCAAAAAAAACAAACAAATCTTAAGGATAAATACCGAAAGTTAATTGACCGAGTCTAGCAAATCTTTTCTTCGTTTGGCCAGCTTTATGTTGGTCATCCAAGTGTTGGAAACCCTGATGGTCTTTTCATTTTGGCATCAGAGGGCAAAACCAAGAATATTGTAAATTAAACTGAACAAAGAAACCAAACTAAACCCTGGGTGGATGGAGAACAGTACTCTCAATGTTTTGTCTTCCTTTAGATCTTAGACGACGGAAAAACCTTTGTGAAAGTTTGAAACAAAACAATTTTTACAGAAAAAAAAACAAAACATAAGAATCTTTTGAGTTATATGAACCAAATTTTTGTGTTACAACTGCAATTTCGAAATCCCCTTCAAATATCAACTTTTGACTTAATCTTTCTTGAATAATTCAATTTTTATCCAACAGAAGGTAAGCCAATATTTATTTTACACTGAACTTGCATTGCAAATTGAACTTTCTGAGAAAAATGAAATAAATATATTTTTAAATAATTGCTTTTTTTATAATCTTAATAATAGTGATCAAGGGAATTAATCTAAGGTGAAGCCAATATTCTTAATGACCGCTGGAAATTCTATTAACATTGATTAATTTTCTTTTAAATTAGATTATTTTATATTAAACTGTTTATGAATAAATATAAAGATGAAGACTTAATGTCACTGCAAAAATTCATTGCAAGTAGATATTTCATTAATTATGTTTATGCATACTTTTATAATCTTCAGATCATATTTTTTCTTGATTAGACGAAAACATTAATGTCATATTGGAAGCCCAGATTACCTGTATTATTTTGAAATGGACAATGTAATTATTTTGTTAAATAGAAGCAAAAAATTAAATTGTAAATATTGTTCATCCTCTAATTTTTTTCTGGTTGAAAATATCTGTACTTTACTGGCGTTGACTTGCTATTATACACGGGCAACGCCAGGTGTCCCAGCTAGTACAAAAAATAATTCAGCAGAAAAGTAGGGGGTCATTCTTTGACGACTGAATATTGTGTCTATAAATCTACAGAAATAAGTAAAGTTGGCAACCTTAGTGGAGGGTGATCCGAAGGCTCCCTTTTCAATAGCAACTACACCGAGGTGTAGAGTAGGGCTCTACTCCTTTCCTTGTATTGCTCCCGTTTACCTTTGATCCTTACCTTATAATGCTGAGTGTTAAGCAAAGCGGCATTAAGTATCAGTTTTTGAGTTTTTGGTATGACTCGACCTGGGATTGAACACCGGTCTTCCAGACCATTGGCGAACACTCTAATCATCTGGCCAACGGCCAAACTGTCAAAAATGCAAGTCAAAACTGACGTCAGTGTCTAGAGTACGATGCCTGCGAAGTGGGTAACACTTTATATTATTAGGTGTTATTTATAACCAAACTTTACAGTTTGTTTTGAAAATATAGTTAGTGTACAGAATTTTGAAGAGGAGTATGCTTAAAGAACTGTTTTATACGTAATTTAGGATAGATATTTTTTTTATAAATTTGCTAGTGCCGACTGTTTTCCTGGGCATTGGGAATTCAATGATTTTATCAAGTGGGGTCTGGAAGCAGCCGGTTTTCTCTCATAATTGAAGCTAGTAGGATTGGAACGAGAGGATAGCAAAAGACCGGATGGCATGACAATTTTCTCGATTTGAGATGTCCAGTTCCTTGTTTAGGATGCAACCTGTAGCGACAGCTTCCCTAGGGGTTACCTTGGTTAAATCGGTGGCCGGTTAAGAAATCATCACCGGACATGGTCAAAGATCATAAAACGAGGAAATAACC